>CAUJBB010000150.1:0-41021 GCA_963082805.1 Hemicrepidius hirtus | reverse complement strand
TGTTTCTATGTGGTGTTTTTTTAAAGCGGTTGATTCTGAATTTTTTCCAAGTATACTATTCTTGTGAGCTGTGAGACGGTTTTCGATCCACTGGGATGATTGGCCTATGTATGAGTTATTGCATTCGTGACAAGGTATTTTGTATATAGTGTTTGTAATTTTCTTATCTGGTATTTTAGGTTTTATTTTTGGCAAGAATCTTCCTATATTACTGTTGTTTTTATGGGCTACTTTAATATTATATGTATGGAGGATGTTTTGAATTTTTTCGGATAGGTTTTGGATGTAGGGGATGCTGGTATATTTTTGATCTTCTTTTTTGTTATTGTTTCTATTTTTAATGTTGTTGTAGAATTTGTTTACTCTTGTTGCAATTGTTTTTTGAATTAGTTTAGTGGGGTATCCATTTTTTTGTAATGTGGATTTAATCTTTTTAATTTGTTCAGGTCGTCTATTCGCGTTAGTAAAGTGTAAGCATCTATCTGTGAGGTTTGAAATGACACTTTTTTTATATTTTAATGGTTGATTAGAGTAATAGTTTAAGTATCTTCCGGACCAAACTTTTTTTGTGTACCAATTAGTTTCAATTATTCCATTGTTGTTTTGGATTGATATGTCAAGGAAATTTATTTTTTGTTGTTCTTCAAGTTCAATGGTGAATTGCAGTTTTTTGCAAATATTGTTAAAAGATTTTTGTATATTATTGATGGTGTTTGTTTTTGCAATAATAAAAATATCATCTACATATCTTTTGTATATTAGTATGTCGTTGTGGTGATTTAGTAAGGCTTTTTGTTCTAAGTCTTCCATAACTATATTGGCTAATGGTGCTGATATTGGAGATCCCATAGGTAGGCCTGTTATTTGTTGGAAAAAGTGGTTATCTTGTTGAAAATATGTGGAATTGTAGCAAAAGGTTATTGCATTAATGAACGCCTCTTGAGTTAAAGTTGTAAAAGGTTTAATATTTTCCCATTTATTATTAATTGATTCTAATACTAGTTCTATTGGAATATTTGTGTATAGAGAGATTACATCTAGTGAGAACATGGAGTAGTTATTGGGTATTTTTAGGTCTTTTATGGAGTTGCAGAAGTCCCATGAGTCTTTTATGTGATTATTTGTTTGTCCAACTATGTTGGTTAGTATGTTAGCTAAGTATTTAGAAGTGTTGTATAAAGGTGAATCGATGAAACTTATAATTGGTCGTAACGGTATTCCTTCCTTATGTAATTTAGGTAAGCAATGAATTTTGGGTGGTTGTGAGTTATGTGATTTTAATTTATTTCCTTCTTCTTTAGTAATAAGGTTTTTATTGATCCAATCTTGTATTATTTTATTAGTACGGTTTTGATAAACGGCAGTCATATCTTTTTTTATAGGTTTGTATGTTTCAGTGTCATCTAATAAGTCTTTTAATTTTTGGTTATATTGGTCTTTATTCATAATAACAGTTTTTTCCAACAAATAACAGGCCTACCTATGGGATCTCCAATATCAGCACCATTAGCCAATATAGTTATGGAAGACTTAGAACAAAAAGCCTTACTAAATCACCACAACGACATACTAATATACAAAAGATATGTAGATGATATTTTTATTATTGCAAAAACAAACACCATCAATAATATACAAAAATCTTTTAACAATATTTGCAAAAAACTGCAATTCACCATTGAACTTGAAGAACAACAAAAAATAAATTTCCTTGACATATCAATCCAAAACAACAATGGAATAATTGAAACTAATTGGTACACAAAAAAAGTTTGGTCCGGAAGATACTTAAACTATTACTCTAATCAACCATTAAAATATAAAAAAAGTGTCATTTCAAACCTCACAGATAGATGCTTACACTTTACTAACGCGAATAGACGACCTGAACAAATTAAAAAGATTAAATCCACATTACAAAAAAATGGATACCCCACTAAACTAATTCAAAAAACAATTGCAACAAGAGTAAACAAATTCTACAACAACATTAAAAATAGAAACAATAACAAAAAAGAAGATCAAAAATATACCAGCATCCCCTACATCCAAAACCTATCCGAAAAAATTCAAAACATCCTCCATACATATAATATTAAAGTAGCCCATAAAAACAACAGTAATATAGGAAGATTCTTGCCAAAAATAAAACCTAAAATACCAGATAAGAAAATTACAAACACTATATACAAAATACCTTGTCACGAATGCAATAACTCATACATAGGCCAATCATCCCAGTGGATCGAAAACCGTCTCACAGCTCACAAGAATAGTATACTTGGAAAAAATTCAGAATCAACCGCTTTAAAAAAACACCACATAGAA
Source organism: Hemicrepidius hirtus (assembly GCA_963082805.1). Classification (NCBI taxonomy): domain Eukaryota; kingdom Metazoa; phylum Arthropoda; class Insecta; order Coleoptera; family Elateridae; genus Hemicrepidius; species Hemicrepidius hirtus. The sequence continues at coordinate 38,693 of CAUJBB010000150.1, read as the reverse complement.
ACAGGTCATCTTTTTGACATAAAAAATACAACCATCATCACCAGAGAAGCAAACTACAAAAAACGAATAATAAAAGAAATGATTTATATTAAAAAAAATGACACAATAAACGATAGAACAGACATTAACGGACTAAGTAAAATCTACAACAACATCATCAAAAACCATGTTAAATAAAAAGATCCATCTATAACATTATATTTCAGTTACACTAACAACCAATAACCACATTACAGATTTAATTTTATATTACTTTTGTTTTCGGATTTTTATTGTGATTTTTATTATATATTTTTTATGACATTTCTATGTAATTTTATATTTTATACTTATTAGGTTCCATTAACTAACACTACACTTAAATAACTACTATTTTGATTCTGTTATAATAGAAACTTTCTCCATTTAAATTTAACCTTGTAGCTAAATTCACATATATTTATACTATTGTTATTTTAAGATGTCTGTAAAACTATTTTAATCTGTTTGTTATTATGTTTAATTGTTTTTTAATTACATGATGAATATCTTATATTTAAATATCATACACTTCCTTATTTATTACAAATGCATACACTGTAAGTAAAATTATAAACTTATTATTTTATTTCATAATCTATTTATAATCAATTATTTTGTAGATATAAACATCTTTGTATCCTCTGAAGAAGGCTCTTAAGCCGAAACAGATCTGTAAGGAATTATATATATTTTTAAATCTTATTTATTATTTCCGACCCAAAAAACCCACGAAAAATCACAATTAATATTTAAAAATAATAGGGTCACGAAAACTCAATTTTCATTATAATACTGGCATTGGGATAATATATGCCTTCTACCATCAAACTACAATCTTGAAATATCTACAAAAACCATGAATTATAACTCAATTAATAACATCAAACAATTTTACAACGAAATAACCAAATTCTACCAACAACCTATCATTCAACAGTTCCACACACTGGAGAAAAGCCTTTTAAATATAGCAAAATTTAAAAACCGTAATATTTTTCTTATAAAATGTCGTCAAAAACAATTAACACCTAGATTCCTAACTCTGAAGGTCAAACATATACAATTTCACATTAAAAAACACCATGATAATTTTATTAAAAAATACAATGCATTTAAAAACCAAACCCTATCAATACTAATTTCAGACAATTTAACAAACCTTAAACAATTACAAAAATCACAAATTCAATTAATAAATACCTTAAAAAATAACGTACCAATAGAACTCTTTAATAAATTTAATGACTTAATAAATTCGAAAACTGAAAAAATTTTCCACAAGATCAAAACCAAAAATATCAATAAAATTAAAAATTTAGAAACCGAACAAATTACCACCCACTTACCTGAACCACAAAAAGATTGGATAACAAATCTATCAAACAAAATAATTCCTGATGATGTAAACTACATACTAAGTTTTGGACCAAAATTCTCTATTCCAACAACAAAAAATAACACTCCAATCCCGGATATCATAGCTAGCATCGAAATAGCAATCACAAATAAAAGCGAAGATATAAAAGATGATATCAGAAATAAAATATCTAACACCATAACAAATTACATAAAAGCACCAAAAAAACAAAATTACATAGAAGTCGAATTAAATAAAAAAATTAAACAAACAAAACAATTCCTAAAAGAAAACCCAGATTTACTAGTCCTAAACGCTGATAAATGCCAAAAAACTGTTATTATGAATAAAGACCAATATAACCAAAAATTAAAAGACTTATTAGATGACACTGAAACATACAAACCTATAAAAAAAGATATGACTGCCGTTTATCAAAACCGTACTAATACAATAATACAAGATTGGATCAATAACAACCTTATTACTAAAGAAGAAGGAAATAAATTAAAATCACATAACTCACAACCACCCAAAATTCATTGCTTACCTAAATTACATAAGGAAGGAATACCGTTACGACCAATTATAAGTTTCATCGATTCACCTTTATACAACACTTCTAAATACTTAGCTAACATACTAACCAACATAGTTGGACAAACAAATAATCACATAAAAGACTCATGGGACTTCTGCAACTCCATAAAAGACCTAAAAATACCCAATAACTACTCCATGTTCTCACTAGATGTAATCTCTCTATACACAAATATTCCAATAGAACTAGTATTAGAATCAATTAATAATAAATGGGAAAATATTAAACCTTTTACAACTTTAACTCAAGAGGCGTTCATTAATGCAATAACCTTTTGCTACAATTCCACATATTTTCAACAAGATAACCACTTTTTCCAACAAATAACAGGCCTACCTATGGGATCTCCAATATCAGCACCATTAGCCAATATAGTTATGGAAGACTTAGAACAAAAAGCCTTACTAAATCACCACAACGACATACTAATATACAAAAGATATGTAGATGATATTTTTATTATTGCAAAAACAAACACCATCAATAATATACAAAAATCTTTTAACAATATTTGCAAAAAACTGCAATTCACCATTGAACTTGAAGAACAACAAAAAATAAATTTCCTTGACATATCAATCCAAAACAACAATGGAATAATTGAAACTAATTGGTACACAAAAAAAGTTTGGTCCGGAAGATACTTAAACTATTACTCTAATCAACCATTAAAATATAAAAAAAGTGTCATTTCAAACCTCACAGATAGATGCTTACACTTTACTAACGCGAATAGACGACCTGAACAAATTAAAAAGATTAAATCCACATTACAAAAAAATGGATACCCCACTAAACTAATTCAAAAAACAATTGCAACAAGAGTAAACAAATTCTACAACAACATTAAAAATAGAAACAATAACAAAAAAGAAGATCAAAAATATACCAGCATCCCCTACATCCAAAACCTATCCGAAAAAATTCAAAACATCCTCCATACATATAATATTAAAGTAGCCCATAAAAACAACAGTAATATAGGAAGATTCTTGCCAAAAATAAAACCTAAAATACCAGATAAGAAAATTACAAACACTATATACAAAATACCTTGTCACGAATGCAATAACTCATACATAGGCCAATCATCCCAGTGGATCGAAAACCGTCTCACAGCTCACAAGAATAGTATACTTGGAAAAAATTCAGAATCAACCGCTTTAAAAAAACACCACATAGAAACAGGTCATCTTTTTGACATAAAAAATACAACCATCATCACCAGAGAAGCAAACTACAAAAAACGAATAATAAAAGAAATGATTTATATTAAAAAAAATGACACAATAAACGATAGAACAGACATTAACGGACTAAGTAAAATCTACAACAACATCATCAAAAACCATGTTAAATAAAAAGATCCATCTATAACATTATATTTCAGTTACACTAACAACCAATAACCACATTACAGATTTAATTTTATATTACTTTTGTTTTCGGATTTTTATTGTGATTTTTATTATATATTTTTTATGACATTTCTATGTAATTTTATATTTTATACTTATTAGGTTCCATTAACTAACACTACACTTAAATAACTACTATTTTGATTCTGTTATAATAGAAACTTTCTCCATTTAAATTTAACCTTGTAGCTAAATTCACATATATTTATACTATTGTTATTTTAAGATGTCTGTAAAACTATTTTAATCTGTTTGTTATTATGTTTAATTGTTTTTTAATTACATGATGAATATCTTATATTTAAATATCATACACTTCCTTATTTATTACAAATGCATACACTGTAAGTAAAATTATAAACTTATTATTTTATTTCATAATCTATTTATAATCAATTATTTTGTAGATATAAACATCTTTGTATCCTCTGAAGAAGGCTCTTAAGCCGAAACAGATCTGTAAGGAATTATATATATTTTTAAATCTTATTTATTATTTCCGACCCAAAAAACCCACGAAAAATCACAATTAATATTTAAAAATAATAGGGTCACGAAAACTCAATTTTCATTATAATACTGGCATTGGGATAATATATGCCTTCTACCATCAAACTACAATCTTGAAATATCTACAAAAACCATGAATTATAACTCAATTAATAACATCAAACAATTTTACAACGAAATAACCAAATTCTACCAACAACCTATCATTCAACAGTTCCACACACTGGAGAAAAGCCTTTTAAATATAGCAAAATTTAAAAACCGTAATATTTTTCTTATAAAATGTCGTCAAAAACAATTAACACCTAGATTCCTAACTCTGAAGGTCAAACATATACAATTTCACATTAAAAAACACCATGATAATTTTATTAAAAAATACAATGCATTTAAAAACCAAACCCTATCAATACTAATTTCAGACAATTTAACAAACCTTAAACAATTACAAAAATCACAAATTCAATTAATAAATACCTTAAAAAATAACGTACCAATAGAACTCTTTAATAAATTTAATGACTTAATAAATTCGAAAACTGAAAAAATTTTCCACAAGATCAAAACCAAAAATATCAATAAAATTAAAAATTTAGAAACCGAACAAATTACCACCCACTTACCTGAACCACAAAAAGATTGGATAACAAATCTATCAAACAAAATAATTCCTGATGATGTAAACTACATACTAAGTTTTGGACCAAAATTCTCTATTCCAACAACAAAAAATAACACTCCAATCCCGGATATCATAGCTAGCATCGAAATAGCAATCACAAATAAAAGCGAAGATATAAAAGATGATATCAGAAATAAAATATCTAACACCATAACAAATTACATAAAAGCACCAAAAAAACAAAATTACATAGAAGTCGAATTAAATAAAAAAATTAAACAAACAAAACAATTCCTAAAAGAAAACCCAGATTTACTAGTCCTAAACGCTGATAAATGCCAAAAAACTGTTATTATGAATAAAGACCAATATAACCAAAAATTAAAAGACTTATTAGATGACACTGAAACATACAAACCTATAAAAAAAGATATGACTGCCGTTTATCAAAACCGTACTAATAAAATAATACAAGATTGGATCAATAACAACCTTATTACTAAAGAAGAAGGAAATAAATTAAAATCACATAACTCACAACCACCCAAAATTCATTGCTTACCTAAATTACATAAGGAAGGAATACCGTTACGACCAATTATAAGTTTCATCGATTCACCTTTATACAACACTTCTAAATACTTAGCTAACATACTAACCAACATAGTTGGACAAACAAATAATCACATAAAAGACTCATGGGACTTCTGCAACTCCATAAAAGACCTAAAAATACCCAATAACTACTCCATGTTCTCACTAGATGTAATCTCTCTATACACAAATATTCCAATAGAACTAGTATTAGAATCAATTAATAATAAATGGGAAAATATTAAACCTTTTACAACTTTAACTCAAGAGGCGTTCATTAATGCAATAACCTTTTGCTACAATTCCACATATTTTCAACAAGATAACCACTTTTTCCAACAAATAACAGGCCTACCTATGGGATCTCCAATATCAGCACCATTAGCCAATATAGTTATGGAAGACTTAGAACAAAAAGCCTTACTAAATCACCACAACGACATACTAATATACAAAAGATATGTAGATGATATTTTTATTATTGCAAAAACAAACACCATCAATAATATACAAAAATCTTTTAACAATATTTGCAAAAAACTGCAATTCACCATTGAACTTGAAGAACAACAAAAAATAAATTTCCTTGACATATCAATCCAAAACAACAATGGAATAATTGAAACTAATTGGTACACAAAAAAAGTTTGGTCCGGAAGATACTTAAACTATTACTCTAATCAACCATTAAAATATAAAAAAAGTGTCATTTCAAACCTCACAGATAGATGCTTACACTTTACTAACGCGAATAGACGACCTGAACAAATTAAAAAGATTAAATCCACATTACAAAAAAATGGATACCCCACTAAACTAATTCAAAAAACAATTGCAACAAGAGTAAACAAATTCTACAACAACATTAAAAATAGAAACAATAACAAAAAAGAAGATCAAAAATATACCAGCATCCCCTACATCCAAAACCTATCCGAAAAAATTCAAAACATCCTCCATACATATAATATTAAAGTAGCCCATAAAAACAACAGTAATATAGGAAGATTCTTGCCAAAAATAAAACCTAAAATACCAGATAAGAAAATTACAAACACTATATACAAAATACCTTGTCACGAATGCAATAACTCATACATAGGCCAATCATCCCAGTGGATCGAAAACCGTCTCACAGCTCACAAGAATAGTATACTTGGAAAAAATTCAGAATCAACCGCTTTAAAAAAACACCACATAGAAACAGGTCATCTTTTTGACATAAAAAATACAACCATCATCACCAGAGAAGCAAACTACAAAAAACGAATAATAAAAGAAATGATTTATATTAAAAAAAATGACACAATAAACGATAGAACAGACATTAACGGACTAAGTAAAATCTACAACAACATCATCAAAAACCATGTTAAATAAAAAGATCCATCTATAACATTATATTTCAGTTACACTAACAACCAATAACCACATTACAGATTTAATTTTATATTACTTTTGTTTTCGGATTTTTATTGTGATTTTTATTATATATTTTTTATGACATTTCTATGTAATTTTATATTTTATACTTATTAGGTTCCATTAACTAACACTACACTTAAATAACTACTATTTTGATTCTGTTATAATAGAAACTTTCTCCATTTAAATTTAACCTTGTAGCTAAATTCACATATATTTATACTATTGTTATTTTAAGATGTCTGTAAAACTATTTTAATCTGTTTGTTATTATGTTTAATTGTTTTTTAATTACATGATGAATATCTTATATTTAAATATCATACACTTCCTTATTTATTACAAATGCATACACTGTAAGTAAAATTATAAACTTATTATTGTATTTCATAATCTATTTATAATCAATTATTTTGTAGATATAAACATCTTTGTATCCTCTGAAGAAGGCTCTTTAGCCGAAACAGATCTGTAAGGAATTATATATATTTTTAAATCTTATTTATTATTTCCGACCCAAAAAACCCACGAAAAATCACAATTAATATTTAAAAATAATAGGGTCACGAAAACTCAATTTTCATTATAATACTGGCATTGGGATAATATATGCCTTCTACCATCAAACTACAATCTTGAAATATCTACAAAAACCATGAATTATAACTCAATTAATAACATCAAACAATTTTACAACGAAATAACCAAATTCTACCAACAACCTATCATTCAACAGTTCCACACACTGGAGAAAAGCCTTTTAAATATAGCAAAATTTAAAAACCGTAATATTTTTCTTATAAAATGTCGTCAAAAACAATTAACACCTAGATTCCTAACTCTGAAGGTCAAACATATACAATTTCACATTAAAAAACACCATGATAATTTTATTAAAAAATACAATGCATTTAAAAACCAAACCCTATCAATACTAATTTCAGACAATTTAACAAACCTTAAACAATTACAAAAATCACAAATTCAATTAATAAATACCTTAAAAAATAACGTACCAATAGAACTCTTTAATAAATTTAATGACTTAATAAATTCGAAAACTGAAAAAATTTTCCACAAGATCAAAACCAAAAATATCAATAAAATTAAAAATTTAGAAACCGAACAAATTACCACCCACTTACCTGAACCACAAAAAGATTGGATAACAAATCTATCAAACAAAATAGTTCCTGATGATGTAAACTACATACTAAGTTTTGGACCAAAATTCTCTATTCCAACAACAAAAAATAACACTCCAATCCCGGATATCATAGCTAGCATCGAAATAGCAATCACAAATAAAAGCGAAGATATAAAAGATGATATCAGAAATAAAATATCTAACACCATAACAAATTACATAAAAGCACCAAAAAAACAAAATTACATAGAAGTCGAATTAAATAAAAAAATTAAACAAACAAAACAATTCCTAAAAGAAAACCCAGATTTACTAGTCCTAAACGCTGATAAATGCCAAAAAACTGTTATTATGAATAAAGACCAATATAACCAAAAATTAAAAGACTTATTAGATGACACTGAAACATACAAACCTATAAAAAAAGATATGACTGCCGTTTATCAAAACCGTACTAATAAAATAATACAAGATTGGATCAATAAAAACCTGATTACTAAAGAAGAAGGAAATAAATTAAAATCACATAACTCACAACCACCCAAAATTCATTGCTTACCTAAATTACATAAGGAAGGAATACCGTTACGACCAATTATAAGTTTCATCGATTCACCTTTATACAACACTTCTAAATACTTAGCTAACATACTAACCAACATAGTTGGACAAACAAATAATCACATAAAAGACTCATGGGACTTCTGCAACTCCATAAAAGACCTAAAAATACCCAATAACTACTCCATGTTCTCACTAGATGTAATCTCTCTATACACAAATATTCCAATAGAACTAGTATTAGAATCAATTAATAATAAATGGGAAAATATTAAACCTTTTACAACTTTAACTCAAGAGGCGTTCATTAATGCAATAACCTTTTGCTACAATTCCACATATTTTCAACAAGATAACCACTTTTTCCAACAAATAACAGGCCTACCTATGGGATCTCCAATATCAGCACCATTAGCCAATATAGTTATGGAAGACTTAGAACAAAAAGCCTTACTAAATCACCACAACGACATACTAATATACAAAAGATATGTAGATGATATTTTTATTATTGCAAAAACAAACACCATCAATAATATACAAAAATCTTTTAACAATATTTGCAAAAAACTGCAATTCACCATTGAACTTGAAGAACAACAAAAAATAAATTTCCTTGACATATCAATCCAAAACAACAATGGAATAATTGAAACTAATTGGTACACAAAAAAAGTTTGGTCCGGAAGATACTTAAACTATTACTCTAATCAACCATTAAAATATAAAAAAAGTGTCATTTCAAACCTCACAGATAGATGCTTACACTTTACTAACGCGAATAGACGACCTGAACAAATTAAAAAGATTAAATCCACATTACAAAAAAATGGATACCCCACTAAACTAATTCAAAAAACAATTGCAACAAGAGTAAACAAATTCTACAACAACATTAAAAATAGAAACAATAACAAAAAAGAAGATCAAAAATATACCAGCATCCCCTACATCCAAAACCTATCCGAAAAAATTCAAAACATCCTCCATACATATAATATTAAAGTAGCCCATAAAAACAACAGTAATATAGGAAGATTCTTGCCAAAAATAAAACCTAAAATACCAGATAAGAAAATTACAAACACTATATACAAAATACCTTGTCACGAATGCAATAACTCATACATAGGCCAATCATCCCAGTGGATCGAAAACCGTCTCACAGCTCACAAGAATAGTATACTTGGAAAAAATTCAGAATCAACCGCTTTAAAAAAACACCACATAGAAACAGGTCATCTTTTTGACATAAAAAATACAACCATCATCACCAGAGAAGCAAACTACAAAAAACGAATAATAAAAGAAATGATTTATATTAAAAAAAATGACACAATAAACGATAGAACAGACATTAACGGACTAAGTAAAATCTACAACAACATCATCAAAAACCATGTTAAATAAAAAGATCCATCTATAACATTATATTTCAGTTACACTAACAACCAATAACCACATTACAGATTTAATTTTATATTACTTTTGTTTTCGGATTTTTATTGTGATTTTTATTATATATTTTTTATGACATTTCTATGTAATTTTATATTTTATACTTATTAGGTTCCATTAACTAACACTACACTTAAATAACTACTATTTTGATTCTGTTATAATAGAAACTTTCTCCATTTAAATTTAACCTTGTAGCTAAATTCACATATATTTATACTATTGTTATTTTAAGATGTCTGTAAAACTATTTTAATCTGTTTGTTATTATGTTTAATTGTTTTTTAATTACATGATGAATATCTTATATTTAAATATCATACACTTCCTTATTTATTACAAATGCATACACTGTAAGTAAAATTATAAACTTATTATTTTATTTCATAATCTATTTATAATCAATTATTTTGTAGATATAAACATCTTTGTATCCTCTGAAGAAGGCTCTTAAGCCGAAACAGATCTGTAAGGAATTATATATATTTTTAAATCTTATTTATTATTTCCGACCCAAAAAACCCACGAAAAATCACAATTAATATTTAAAAATAATAGGGTCACGAAAACTCAATTTTCATTATAATACTGGCATTGGGATAATATATGCCTTCTACCATCAAACTACAATCTTGAAATATCTACAAAAACCATGAATTATAACTCAATTAATAACATCAAACAATTTTACAACGAAATAACCAAATTCTACCAACAACCTATCATTCAACAGTTCCACACACTGGAGAAAAGCCTTTTAAATATAGCAAAATTTAAAAACCGTAATATTTTTCTTATAAAATGTCGTCAAAAACAATTAACACCTAGATTCCTAACTCTGAAGGTCAAACATATACAATTTCACATTAAAAAACACCATGATAATTTTATTAAAAAATACAATGCATTTAAAAACCAAACCCTATCAATACTAATTTCAGACAATTTAACAAACCTTAAACAATTACAAAAATCACAAATTCAATTAATAAATACCTTAAAAAATAACGTACCAATAGAACTCTTTAATAAATTTAATGACTTAATAAATTCGAAAACTGAAAAAATTTTCCACAAGATCAAAACCAAAAATATCAATAAAATTAAAAATTTAGAAACCGAACAAATTACCACCCACTTACCTGAACCACAAAAAGATTGGATAACAAATCTATCAAACAAAATAATTCCTGATGATGTAAACTACATACTAAGTTTTGGACCAAAATTCTCTATTCCAACAACAAAAAATAACACTCCAATCCCGGATATCATAGCTAGCATCGAAATAGCAATCACAAATAAAAGCGAAGATATAAAAGATGATATCAGAAATAAAATATCTAACACCATAACAAATTACATAAAAGCACCAAAAAAACAAAATTACATAGAAGTCGAATTAAATAAAAAAATTAAACAAACAAAACAATTCCTAAAAGAAAACCCAGATTTACTAGTCCTAAACGCTGATAAATGCCAAAAAACTGTTATTATGAATAAAGACCAATATAACCAAAAATTAAAAGACTTATTAGATGACACTGAAACATACAAACCTATAAAAAAAGATATGACTGCCGTTTATCAAAACCGTACTAATAAAATAATACAAGATTGGATCAATAAAAACCTTATTACTAAAGAAGAAGGAAATAAATTAAAATCACATAACTCACAACCACCCAAAATTCATTGCTTACCTAAATTACATAAGGAAGGAATACCGTTACGACCAATTATAAGTTTCATCGATTCACCTTTATACAACACTTCTAAATACTTAGCTAACATACTAACCAACATAGTTGGACAAACAAATAATCACATAAAAGACTCATGGGACTTCTGCAACTCCATAAAAGACCTAAAAATACCCAATAACTACTCCATGTTCTCACTAGATGTAATCTCTCTATACACAAATATTCCAATAGAACTAGTATTAGAATCAATTAATAATAAATGGGAAAATATTAAACCTTTTACAACTTTAACTCAAGAGGCGTTCATTAATGCAATAACCTTTTGCTACAATTCCACATATTTTCAACAAGATAACCACTTTTTCCAACAAATAACAGGCCTACCTATGGGATCTCCAATATCAGCACCATTAGCCAATATAGTTATGGAAGACTTAGAACAAAAAGCCTTACTAAATCACCACAACGACATACTAATATACAAAAGATATGTAGATGATATTTTTATTATTGCAAAAACAAACACCATCAATAATATACAAAAATCTTTTAACAATATTTGCAAAAAACTGCAATTCACCATTGAACTTGAAGAACAACAAAAAATAAATTTCCTTGACATATCAATCCAAAACAACAATGGAATAATTGAAACTAATTGGTACACAAAAAAAGTTTGGTCCGGAAGATACTTAAACTATTACTCTAATCAACCATTAAAATATAAAAAAAGTGTCATTTCAAACCTCACAGATAGATGCTTACACTTTACTAACGCGAATAGACGACCTGAACAAATTAAAAAGATTAAATCCACATTACAAAAAAATGGATACCCCACTAAACTAATTCAAAAAACAATTGCAACAAGAGTAAACAAATTCTACAACAACATTAAAAATAGAAACAATAACAAAAAAGAAGATCAAAAATATACCAGCATCCCCTACATCCAAAACCTATCCGAAAAAATTCAAAACATCCTCCATACATATAATATTAAAGTAGCCCATAAAAACAACAGTAATATAGGAAGATTCTTGCCAAAAATAAAACCTAAAATACCAGATAAGAAAATTACAAACACTATATACAAAATACCTTGTCACGAATGCAATAACTCATACATAGGCCAATCATCCCAGTGGATCGAAAACCGTCTCACAGCTCACAAGAATAGTATACTTGGAAAAAATTCAGAATCAACCGCTTTAAAAAAACACCACATAGAAACAGGTCATCTTTTTGACATAAAAAATACAACCATCATCACCAGAGAAGCAAACTACAAAAAACGAATAATAAAAGAAATGATTTATATTAAAAAAAATGACACAATAAACGATAGAACAGACATTAACGGACTAAGTAAAATCTACAACAACATCATCAAAAACCATGTTAAATAAAAAGATCCATCTATAACATTATATTTCAGTTACACTAACAACCAATAACCACATTACAGATTTAATTTTATATTACTTTTGTTTTCGGATTTTTATTGTGATTTTTATTATATATTTTTTATGACATTTCTATGTAATTTTATATTTTATACTTATTAGGTTCCATTAACTAACACTACACTTAAATAACTACTATTTTGATTCTGTTATAATAGAAACTTTCTCCATTTAAATTTAACCTTGTAGCTAAATTCACATATATTTATACTATTGTTATTTTAAGATGTCTGTAAAACTATTTTAATCTGTTTGTTATTATGTTTAATTGTTTTTTAATTACATGATGAATATCTTATATTTAAATATCATACACTTCCTTATTTATTACAAATGCATACACTGTAAGTAAAATTATAAACTTATTATTTTATTTCATAATCTATTTATAATCAATTATTTTGTAGATATAAACATCTTTGTATCCTCTGAAGAAGGCTCTTAAGCCGAAACAGATCTGTAAGGAATTATATATATTTTTAAATCTTATTTATTATTTCCGACCCAAAAAACCCACGAAAAATCACAATTAATATTTAATATTTAATATTTAATATTTAATATTTAATATTTAATATTTAATATTTAATATTTAATATTTAATATTTAATATTTAATATTTAATATTTAATATTTAATATTTAATATTTAATATTTAATATTTAATATTTAATATTTAATATTTAATATTTAATATTTAATATTTAATATTTAATATTTAATATTTAATATTTAATATTTAATATTTAATATTTAATATTTAATATTTAATATTTAATATTTAATATTTAATATTTAATATTTAATATTTAATATTTAATATTTAATATTTAATATTTAATATTTAATATTTAATATTTAATATTTAATATTTAATATTTAATATTTAATATTTAATATTTAATATTTAATATTTAATATTTAATATTTAATATTTAATATTTAATATTTAATATTTAATATTTAATATTTAATATTTAATATTTAATATTTAATATTTAATATTTAATATTTAATATTTAATATTTAATATTTAATATTTAATATTTAATATTTAATGTTTAATGTTTAATGTTTAATATTTAATATTTAATATTTAATATTTAATATTTAATATTTAATATTTAATATTTAATATTTAATATTTAATATTTAATATTTAATATTTAATATTTAATATTTAACATTTAATATTTAATATTTAATATTTAATATTTAATATTTAATATTTAATATTTAATATTTAATATTTAATATTTAATATTTAATATTTAATATTTAATATTAAATATTTAATATTTAATATTTAATATTTAATATTTAATATTTAATATTTAATATTTAATATTTAATATTTAATATTTAATATTTAATATTTAATATTTAATATTTAATATTTAATATTTAATATTTAATATTTAATATTTAATATTTAATATTTAATATTTAATATTTAATATTTAATATTTAATATTTAATATTTAATATTTAATATTTAATATTTAATATTTAATATTTAATATTTAATATTTAATATTTAATATTTAATATTTAATATTTAATATTTAATATTTAATATTTAATATTTAATATTTAATATTTAATATTTAATATTTAATATTTAATATTTAATATTTAATATTTAATATTTAATATTTAATATTTAATATTTAATATTTAATATTTAATATTTAATATTTAATATTTAATATTTAATATTTAATATTTAATATTTAATATTTAATATTTAATATTTAATATTTAATATTTAATATTTAATATTTAATATTTAATATTTAATATTTAATATTTAATATTTAATATTTAATATTTAATATTTAATATTTAATATTTAATATTTAATATTTAATATTTAATATTTAATATTTAATATTTAATATTTAATATTTAATATTTAATATTTAATATTTAATATTTAATATTTAATATTTAATATTTAATATTTAATATTTAATATTTAATATTTAATATTTAATATTTAATATTTAATATTTAATATTTAATATTTAATATTTAATATTTAATATTTAATATTTAATATTTAATATTTAATATTTAATATTTAATATTTAATATTTAATATTTAATATTTAATATTTAATATTTAATATTTAATATTTAATATTTAATATTTAATATTTAATATTTAATATTTAATATTTAATATTTAATATTTAATATTTAATATTTAATATTTAATATTTAATATTTAATATTTAATATTTAATATTTAATATTTAATATTTAATATTTAATATTTAATATTTAATATTTAATATTTAATATTTAATATTTAATATTTAATATTTAATATTTAATATTTAATATTTAATATTTAATATTTAATTTAAATATTAAATATTAAATATTAAATATTAAATATTAAATATTAAATATTAAATATTAAATATTAAATATTAAATATTAAATATTAAATATTAAATATTAAATATTAAATATTAAATATTAAATATTAAATATTAAATATTAAATATTAAATATTAAATATTAAATATTAAATATTAAATATTAAATATTAAATATTAAATATTAAATATTAAATATTAAATATTAAATATTAAATATTAAATATTAAATATTAAATATTAAATATTAAATATTAAATATTAAATATTAAATATTAAATATTAAATATTAAATATTAAATATTAAATATTAAATATTAAATATTAAATATTAAATATTAAATATTAAATATTAAATATTAAATATTAAATATTAAATATTAAATATTAAATATTAAATATTAAATATTAAATATTAAATATTAAATATTAAATATTAAATATTAAATATTAAATATTAAATATTAAATATTAAATATTAAATATTAAATATTAAATATTAAATATTAAATATTAAATATTAAATATTAAATATTAAATATTAAATATTAAATATTAAATATTAAATATTAAATATTAAATATTAAATATTAAATATTAAATATTAAATATTAAATATTAAATATTAAATATTAAATATTAAATATTAAATATTAAATATTAAATATTAAATATTAAATATTAAATATTAAATATTAAATATTAAATATTAAATATTAAATATTAAATATTAAATATTAAATATTAAATATTAAATATTAAATATTAAATATTAAATATTAAATATTAAATATTAAATATTAAATATTAAATATTAAATATTAAATATTAAATATTAAATATTAAATATTAAATATTAAATATTAAATATTAAATATTAAATATTAAATATTAAATATTAAATATTAAATATTAAATATTAAATATTAAATATTAAATATTAAATATTAAATATTAAATATTAAATATTAAATATTAAATATTAAATATTAAATATTAAATATTAAATATTAAATATTAAATATTAAATATTAAATATTAAATATTAAATATTAAATATTAAATATTAAATATTAAATATTAAATATTAAATATTAAATATTAAATATTAAATATTAAATATTAAATATTAAATATTAAATATTAAATATTAAATATTAAATATTAAATATTAAATATTAAATATTAAATTTTAAATATTAAATATTAAATATTAAATATTAAATATTAAATATTAAATATTAAATATTAAATATTAAATATTAAATATTAAATATTAAATATTAAATATTAAATATTAAATATTAAATATTAAATATTAAATATTAAATATTAAATATTAAATATTAAATATTAAATATTAAATATTAAATATTAAATATTAAATATTAAATATTAAATATTAAATATTAAATATTAAATATTAAATATTAAATATTAAATATTAAATATTAAATATTAAATATTAAATATTAAATATTAAATATTAAATATTAAATATTAAATATTAAATATTAAATATTAAATATTAAATATTAAATATTAAATATTAAATATTAAATATTAAATTATTAAAGTTGTAACTTCGTAGGTATTGGGAATTTTATAAACACAAACACTAATAACTTCAAATACTGTTTAATATCATTTACGTTTCGGAGACATACCTCTCCTTCTTCAGAATAATTAAAATACAAATACACTTAAGTTACAAAATACAAAACATATTAAAAATTTTGACATATTATTTACTAACACATTTGAACTTCTAATCAAATAATTTGTCTAAATAGTTCAATTGTCAAAACTAGTTCCACATTTTGTATAGTTAGTCTAGGATACAGTTATAAATAAAACTTAGATTTTGAATGTCTTTCCTATCATTTATAGAATTTCCGTCTTTCTTTATATAAACCATCTCTTTTATAAGCCTTTTTTTGTCATTTGTTTCAGTGTCTAATATTTTATACTTTGTGTAATCGAAAGAATGTTTATTGTCTACTGCATGTTTTTTAAGGGCAGTATTTTCTTTATTTTTTCCTTCTGTGCTGTTCTTGTGAGCCTTTATTCGATTACCAATATACTGCTTGGTTTGGCCAATGTACACTCCATTGCAAGAAGTGCATGGGATGCTGTAAATTACATGCGTTTGTTTTTCTTTTTCCCTTTTATTTTTTAGTTTAGTAAACAGAAATTCTAGATTCTTCCTATTCTGGCTGGCGATTTCAATGTTATACGGTTTCATAATGTGTCCGATTTTTTCCGAAAGTCCTTTGACATATGGTAACGCTATTCTTTTCTTATTCGTTGTTAAATTGTTATGTTTCGCGATGCTTTGGTGGTATGCTTTGTGTGTACGTTTTTTAAATACTTTTTGAATAAACTCAGAAGGATAATCATTTAATTCCAACGTATGTCTTACTTTTTGTAGTTGGTTTGGACGGTTTTCTGGGTCACTCAGTAAAATAGCTCTATCAGTTAAACTTGTTACTACAGATTTTTTGTATTTCGTAGGTATTATGGCATTGTAATTCAGATATCTGCCAGTCCACGAGGGTTTAGTGTACCATTTGTACGTTATATGGTTAGCATTTCTGCGTAATTGCATGTCGAGGAAACATAATTCATTGTTTTTTTCCACTTCAATCGTGAACTGTAGTCTTGTATGGTAGCTGTTGAACATGTGTAGTAATTCTTGTCCTTTCTCTTCCGGTATTATGGCAAATATGTCATCTACGTACCTTTTGTAAAAAGGTACGTTAAAATTGCAGTTGCTAAGTTGTTTCTGTTCTAGATCCTCTAGAACAAGGTTTGCCACAATAGGGGAAAGTGGGGCACCCATTGGTAGACCAAACTTTTGTTGATAATATGTGTCGTTGTATACAAAATATGAGGAGTTTAGACAAAGTTTAACCGCTTCAATAAATTCGGCTTTTGGTAGGCTGGTATGTATTTTAATAAGATCCCATTTATTGTTTAACAGATTTATTGCTACATCTATGGGAGTGTTGGTATATAAGGAGATGACGTCCAAAGAAATAAATATGTGTTTGTCAGGAACTGTGACCTCTTTAACTTGTTCAGCAAAGTCCCATGAATCTTTGACATGGTACTTAGAATTACCTATGATGTTCTTTAGTGTTTTTGCTATAGATTTACTTAAGTTATATGTTGGGGCTTGAATGAAATTGACCACTGGTCTTAATGGTATATCGGTTTTGTGTGTTTTTGCTAGTCCATAGATGCGTGGAGGTTGTGAGTTCCTTAATTTAAGAAATCCAGCTGTTTTCATATCAATAATAAGTTCGTCAGACCATTTATTGACAAGGTTGTTGACAGCCGTTTGTTGTTTGTTGGTAGGGTCTTTTTGCAAAATATTATACGTGTCAACGTCATTAAGTATATTATTCATCTTTGACTCATAGTCTGTTTTATACATGATAACAGTTTGTTTGGCTTTATCAGCATTGATGATGTACAAGTCTTTATGATTTTTTAGGAACGTAGTAGTACTTTTTATATCATTGTCTAGTCTTTTCTGTTGTAGTGTGAGACTTTGCGGAGTGTTGATGTGGTTTTTAATTGCGGTGCAAACTCTGTTTCTTATATTCGCTTTATCATTGTCATCTATCTCTTCTAGGTTAGATTCTATGCTTGCTATAATGTCAATAATAGGTATGTTAGTGTTACTATGGTGTGTAGCAAATTTCGGACCTAGGGCTAGTATATTTAGTATGTTGTCAGGTATATTTTCTTGTGTGAGATTCTTAACCCATGATAAATTGGTTTTAGTAACTGGTTGGAAGTGGAGAAGTTCAATATTTATCAAATTATTTAATTTTTTAATTTGTTTGTTCTTCTGATTGTTGAAGAGACTTTCGATACGCTTTTTTTCCCTGGACATGTGATTCTCTATTATTTCAGTTGGCAAGTATTTTTTAGCAACTTCAGTATTGGTTACAGTAGTTTGATATAATGTATTTCTGGTTTGAATAGCTTGTGTGATTAATAAATTGAGTGTTTTGTTTTGAAATTGTCTATATATTTTTTTCCATGAGTTAAAAATTTGTCTATTATCAAATTTAATATGTCCTGTACGTAACTGCAGAAATTTTGGAATGACTTTATATTGTCTGCATTTTAATAAGTAAATGGTTCTATTCTTTTGCGAATTATATTTTATTAGAGATTTAGAGATGTTTTTTAAGCATACAACCCCTCTGTTACCGTAGTTTCTTCTTATATTGTTAAAAAACATGTTGTTAAATGAACGTATTATTGTAATGACTAAAGTAGTTACCAAAAGTAGTTATAAAATAAACTTTCTATATTTAGTATTATGGACACTAGAACTACTCAGAATGTGAATGGACCGAGTTTTGACATCAGCTGTTGAAAATAACTTAACTTGATTGTACAATTTCAAAACAAAACACTCAATTTATTAATCACACAAGCTATTCAAACCAGAAATACATTATATCAAACTACTGTAACCAATACTGAAGTTGCTAAAAAATACTTGCCAACTGAAATAATAGAGAATCACATGTCCAGGGAAAAAAAGCGTATCGAAAGTCTCTTCAACAATCAGAAGAACAAACAAATTAAAAAATTAAATAATTTGATAAATATTGAACTTCTCCACTTCCAACCAGTTACTAAAACCAATTTATCATGGGTTAAGAATCTCACACAAGAAAATATACCTGACAACATACTAAATATACTAGCCCTAGGTCCGAAATTTGCTACACACCATAGTAACACTAACATACCTATTATTGACATTATAGCAAGCATAGAATCTAACCTAGAAGAGATAGAGCATAGAATCTAACCTAGAAGAGATAGATGACAATGATAAAGCGAATATAAGAAACAGAGTTTGCACCGCAATTAAAAACCACATCAACACTCCGCAAAGTCTCACACTACAACAGAAAAGACTAGACAATGATATAAAAAGTACTACTACGTTCCTAAAAAATCATAAAGACTTGTACATCATCAATGCTGATAAAGCCAAACAAACTGTTATCATGTATAAAACAGACTATGAGTCAAAGATGAATAATCTACTTAATGACGTTGACACGTATAATATTTTGCAAAAAGACCCTACCAACAAACAACAAACGGCTGTCAACAACCTTGTCAATAAATGGTCTGACGAACTTATTATTGATATGAAAACAGCTGGATTTCTTAAATTAAGGAACTCACAACCTCCACGCATCTATGGACTAGCAAAAACACACAAAACCGATATACCATTAAGACCAGTGGTCAATTTCATTCAAGCCCCAACATATAACTTAAGTAAATCTATAGCAAAAACACTAAAGAACATCATAGGTAATTCTAAGTACCATGTCAAAGATTCATGGGACTTTGCTGAACAAGTTAAAGAGGTCACAGTTCCTGACAAACACATACTTATTTCTTTGGACGTCATCTCCTTATATACCAACACTCCCATAGATGTAGCAATAAATCTGTTAAACAATAAATGGGATCTTATGAATTTATTGAAGCGGTTAAACTTTGTCTAAACTCCTCATATTTTGTATACAACGACACATATTATCAACAAAAGTTTGGTCTACCAATGGGTGCCCCACTTTCCCCTATTGTGGCAAACCTTGTTCTAGAGGATCTAGAACAGAAACAACTTAGCAACTGCAATTTTAACGTACCTTTTTACAAAAGGTACGTAGATGACATATTTGCCATAATACCGGAAGAGAAAGGACAAGAATTACTACACATGTTCAACAGCTACCATACAAGACTACAGTTCACGATTGAAGTGGAAAAAAACAATGAATTATGTTTCCTCGACATGCAATTACGCAGAAATGCTAACCATATAACGTACAAATGGTACACTAAACCCTCGTGGACTGGCAGATATCTGAATTACAATGCCATAATACCTACGAAATACAAAAAATCTGTAGTAACAAGTTTAACTGATAGAGCTATTTTACTGAGTGACCCAGAAAACCGTCCAAACCAACTACAAAAAGTAAGACATACGTTGGAATTAAATGATTATCCTTCTGAGTTTATTCAAAAAGTATTTAAAAAACGTACACACAAAGCATACCACCAAAGCATCGCGAAACATAACAATTTAACAACGAATAAGAAAAGAATAGCGTTACCATATGTCAAAGGACTTTCGGAAAAAATCGGACACATTATGAAACCGTATAACATTGAAATCGCCAGCCAGAATAGGAAGAATCTAGAATTTCTGTTTACTAAACTAAAAAATAAAAGGGAAAAAGAAAAACAAACGCATGTAATTTACAGCATCCCATGCACTTCTTGCAATGGAGTGTACATTGGCCAAACCAAGCAGTATATTGGTAATCGAATAAAGGCTCACAAGAACAGCACAGAAGGAAAAAATAAAGAAAATACTGCCCTTAAAAAACATGCAGTAGACAATAAACATTCTTTCGATTACACAAAGTATAAAATATTAGACACTGAAACAAATGACAAAAAAAGGCTTATAAAAGAGATGGTTTATATAAAGAAAGACGGAAATTCTATAAATGATAGGAAAGACATTCAAAATCTAAGTTTTATTTATAACTGTATCCTAGACTAACTATACAAAATGTGGAACTAGTTTTGACAATTGAACTATTTAGACAAATTATTTGATTAGAAGTTCAAATGTGTTAGTAAATAATATGTCAAAATTTTTAATATGTTTTGTATTTTGTAACTTAAGTGTATTTGTATTTTAATTATTCTGAAGAAGGAGAGGTATGTCTCCGAAACGTAAATGATATTAAACAGTATTTGAAGTTATTAGTGGTTGTGTTTATAAAATTCCCAATACCTACGAAGTTACAACTTTAATAATTAGTGAAAGGGGAATACGAAAAATGCTCTCATTATTAAATATTAAATATTAAATATTAAATATTAAATATTAAATATTAAATATTAAATATTAAATATTAAATATTAAATATTAAATATTAAATATTAAATATTAAATATTAAATATTAAATATTAAATATTAAATATTAAATATTAAATATTAAATATTAAATATTAAATATTAAATATTAAATATTAAATATTAAATATTAAATATTAAATATTAAATATTAAATATTAAATATTAAATATTAAATATTAAATATTAAATATTAAATATTAAATATTAAATATTAAATATTAAATATTAAATATTAAATATTAAATATTAAATATTAAATATTAAATATTAAATATTAAATATTAAATATTAAATATTAAATATTAAATATTAAATATTAAATATTAAATATTAAATATTAAATATTAAATATTAAATATTAAATATTAAATATTAAATATTAAATATTAAATATTAAATATTAAATATTAAATATTAAATATTAAATATTAAATATTAAATATTAAATATTAAATATTAAATATTAAATATTAAATATTAAATATTAAATATTAAATATTAAATATTAAATATTAAATATTAAATATTAAATATTAAATATTAAATATTAAATATTAAATATTAAATATTAAATATTAAATATTAAATATTAAATATTAAATATTAAATATTAAATATTAAATATTAAATATTAAATATTAAATATTAAATATTAAATATTAAATATTAAATATTAAATATTAAATATTAAATATTAAATATTAAATATTAAATATTAAATATTAAATATTAAATATTAAATATTAAATATTAAATATTAAATATTAAATATTAAATATTAAATATTAAATATTAAATATTAAATATTAAATATTAAATATTAAATATTAAATATTAAATATTAAATATTAAATATTAAATATTAAATATTAAATATTAAATATTAAATATTAAATATTAAATATTAAATATTAAATATTAAATATTAAATATTAAATATTAAATATTAAATATTAAATATTAAATATTAAATATTAAATATTAAATATTAAATATTAAATATTAAATATTAAATATTAAATATTAAATATTAAATATTAAATATTAAATATTAAATATTAAATATTAAATATTAAATATTAAATATTAAATATTAAATATTAAATATTAAATATTAAATATTAAATATTAAATATTAAATATTAAATATTAAATATTAAATATTAAATATTAAATATTAAATATTAAATATTAAATATTAAATATTAAATATTAAATATTAAATATTAAATATTAAATATTAAATATTAAATATTAAATATTAAATATTAAATATTAAATATTAAATATTAAATATTAAATATTAAATATTAAATATTAAATATTAAATATTAAATATTAAATATTAAATATTAAATATTAAATATTAAATATTAAATATTAAATATTAAATATTAAATATTAAATATTAAATATTAAATATTAAATATTAAATATTAAATATTAAATATTAAATATTAAATATTAAATATTAAATATTAAATATTAAATATTAAATATTAAATATTAAATATTAAATATTAAATATTAAATATTAAATATTAAATATTAAATATTAAATATTAAATATTAAATATTAAATATTAAATATTAAATATTAAATATTAAATATTAAATATTAAATATTAAATATTAAATATTAAATATTAAATATTAAATATTAAATATTAAATATTAAATATTAAATATTAAATATTAAATATTAAATATTAAATATTAAATATTAAATATTAAATATTAAATATTAAATATTAAATATTAAATATTAAATATTAAATATTAAATATTAAATATTAAATATTAAATATTAAATATTAAATATTAAATATTAAATATTAAATATTAAATATTAAATATTAAATATTAAATATTAAATATTAAATATTAAATATTAAATATTAAATATTAAATATTAAATATTAAATATTAAATATTAAATATTAAATATTAAATATTAAATATTAAATATTAAATATTAAATATTAAATATTAAATATTAAATATTAAATATTAAATATTAAATATTAAATATTAAATATTAAATATTAAATATTAAATATTAAATATTAAATATTAAATATTAAATATTAAATATTAAATATTAAATATTAAATATTAAATATTAAATATTAAATATTAAATATTAAATATTAAATGTCAATTTGATTTTCAGGCGTGAGCCGCGTCACTTTATTCACTGGTACTAACGTTTCGCCATCCATTGCAGTTGGCATCTTCGGAGTAACTGTTACTCCGAAGATGCCAACTGCAATGGATGGCGAAACGTTACTACCAGTGAATAAAGTGACGCGGCTCACGCCTGAAAATCAAATTGACATGATGGATCACCGCGGAAGCTTTCGAAATCATTAAATATTAAATATTAAATATTAAATATTAAATATTAAATATTAAATATTAAATATTAAATATTAAATATTAAATATTAAATATTAAATATTAAATATTAAATATTAAATATTAAATATTAAATATTAAATATTAAATATTAAATATTAAATATTAAATATTAAATATTAAATATTAAATATTAAATATTAAATATTAAATATTAAATATTAAATATTAAATATTAAATATTAAATATTAAATATTAAATATTAAATATTAAATATTAAATATTAAATATTAAATATTAAATATTAAATATTAAATATTAAATATTAAATATTAAATATTAAATATTAAATATTAAATATTAAATATTAAATATTAAATATTAAATATTAAATATTAAATATTAAATATTAAATATTAAATATTAAATATTAAATATTAAATATTAAATATTAAATATTAAATATTAAATATTAAATATTAAATATTAAATATTAAATATTAAATATTAAATATTAAATATTAAATATTAAATATTAAATATTAAATATTAAATATTAAATATTAAATATTAAATATTAAATATTAAATATTAAATATTAAATATTAAATATTAAATATTAAATATTAAATATTAAATATTAAATATTAAATATTAAATATTAAATATTAAATATTAAATATTAAATATTAAATATTAAATATTAAATATTAAATATTAAATATTAAATATTAAATATTAAATATTAAATATTAAATATTAAATATTAAATATTAAATATTAAATATTAAATATTAAATATTAAATATTAAATATTAAATATTAAATATTAAATATTAAATATTAAATATTAAATATTAAATATTAAATATTAAATATTAAATATTAAATATTAAATATTAAATATTAAATATTAAATATTAAATATTAAATATTAAATATTAAATATTAAATATTAAATATTAAATATTAAATATTAAATATTAAATATTAAATATTAAATATTAAATATTAAATATTAAATATTAAATATTAAATATTAAATATTAAATATTAAATATTAAATATTAAATATTAAATATTAAATATTAAATATTAAATATTAAATATTAAATATTAAATATTAAATATTAAATATTAAATATTAAATATTAAATATTAAATATTAAATATTAAATATTAAATATTAAATATTAAATATTAAATATTAAATATTAAATATTAAATATTAAATATTAAATATTAAATATTAAATATTAAATATTAAATATTAAATATTAAATATTAAATATTAAATATTAAATATTAAATATTAAATATTAAATATTAAATATTAAATATTAAATATTAAATATTAAATATTAAATATTAAATATTAAATATTAAATATTAAATATTAAATATTAAATATTAAATATTAAATATTAAATATTAAATATTAAATATTAAATATTAAATATTAAATATTAAATATTAAATATTAAATATTAAATATTAAATATTAAATATTAAATATTAAATATTAAATATTAAATATTAAATATTAAATATTAAATATTAAATATTAAATATTAAATATTAAATATTAAATATTAAATATTAAATATTAAATATTAAATATTAAATATTAAATATTAAATATTAAATATTAAATATTAAATATTAAATATTAAATATTAAATATTAAATATTAAATATTAAATATTAAATATTAAATATTAAATATTAAATATTAAATATTAAATATTAAATATTAAATATTAAATATTAAATATTAAATATTAAATATTAAATATTAAATATTAAATATTAAATATTAAATATTAAATATTAAATATTAAATATTAAATATTAAATATTAAATATTAAATATTAAATATTAAATATTAAATATTAAATATTAAATATTAAATATTAAATATTAAATATTAAATATTAAATATTAAATATTAAATATTAAATATTAAATATTAAATATTAAATATTAAATATTAAATATTAAATATTAAATATTAAATATTAAATATTAAATATTAAATATTAAATATTAAATATTAAATATTAAATATTAAATATTAAATATTAAATATTAAATATTAAATATTAAATATTAAATATTAAATATTAAATATTAAATATTAAATATTAAATATTAAATATTAAATATTAAATATTAAATATTAAATATTAAATATTAAATATTAAATATTAAATATTAAATATTAAATATTAAATATTAAATATTAAATATTAAATATTAAATATTAAATATTAAATATTAAATATTAAATATTAAATATTAAATATTAAATATTAAATATTAAATATTAAATATTAAATATTAAATATTAAATATTAAATATTAAATATTAAATATTAAATATTAAATATTAAATATTAAATATTAAATATTAAATATTAAATATTAAATATTAAATATTAAATATTAAATATTAAATATTAAATATTAAATATTAAATATTAAATATTAAATATTAAATATTAAATATTAAATATTAAATATTAAATATTAAATATTAAATATTAAATATTAAATATTAAATATTAAATATTAAATATTAAATATTAAATATTAAATATTAAATATTAAATATTAAATATTAAATATTAAATATTAAATATTAAATATTAAATATTAAATATTAAATATTAAATATTAAATATTAAATATTAAATATTAAATATTAAATATTAAATATTAAATATTAAATATTAAATATTAAATATTAAATATTAAATATTAAATATTAAATATTAAATATTAAATATTAAATATTAAATATTAAATATTAAATATTAAATATTAAATATTAAATATTAAATATTAAATATTAAATATTAAATATTAAATATTAAATATTAAATATTAAATATTAAATATTAAATATTAAATATTAAATATTAAATATTAAATATTAAATATTAAATATTAAATATTAAATATTAAATATTAAATATTAAATATTAAATATTAAATATTAAATATTAAATATTAAATATTAAATATTAAATATTAAATATTAAATATTAAATATTAAATATTAAATATTAAATATTAAATATTAAATATTAAATATTAAATATTAAATATTAAATATTAAATATTAAATATTAAATATTAAATATTAAATATTAAATATTAAATATTAAATATTAAATATTAAATATTAAATATTAAATATTAAATATTAAATATTAAATATTAAATATTAAATATTAAATATTAAATATTAAATATTAAATATTAAATATTAAATATTAAATATTAAATATTAAATATTAAATATTAAATATTAAATATTAAATATTAAATATTAAATATTAAATATTAAATATTAAATATTAAATATTAAATATTAAATATTAAATATTAAATATTAAATATTAAATATTAAATATTAAATATTAAATATTAAATATTAAATATTAAATATTAAATATTAAATATTAAATATTAAATATTAAATATTAAATATTAAATATTAAATATTAAATATTAAATATTAAATATTAAATATTAAATATTAAATATTAAATATTAAATATTAAATATTAAATATTAAATATTAAATATTAAATATTAAATATTAAATATTAAATATTAAATATTAAATATTAAATATTAAATATTAAATATTAAATATTAAATATTAAATATTAAATATTAAATATTAAATATTAAATATTAAATATTAAATATTAAATATTAAATATTAAATATTAAATATTAAATATTAAATATTAAATATTAAATATTAAATATTAAATATTAAATATTAAATATTAAATATTAAATATTAAATATTAAATATTAAATATTAAATATTAAATATTAAATATTAAATATTAAATATTAAATATTAAATATTAAATATTAAATATTAAATATTAAATATTAAATATTAAATATTAAATATTAAATATTAAATATTAAATATTAAATATTAAATATTAAATATTAAATATTAAATATTAAATATTAAATATTAAATATTAAATATTAAATATTAAATATTAAATATTAAATATTAAATATTAAATATTAAATATTAAATATTAAATATTAAATATTAAATATTAAATATTAAATATTAAATATTAAATATTAAATATTAAATATTAAATATTAAATATTAAATATTAAATATTAAATATTAAATATTAAATATTAAATATTAAATATTAAATATTAAATATTAAATATTAAATATTAAATATTAAATATTAAATATTAAATATTAAATATTAAATATTAAATATTAAATATTAAATATTAAATATTAAATATTAAATATTAAATATTAAATATTAAATATTAAATATTAAATATTAAATATTAAATATTAAATATTAAATATTAAATATTAAATATTAAATATTAAATATTAAATATTAAATATTAAATATTAAATATTAAATATTAAATATTAAATATTAAATATTAAATATTAAATATTAAATATTAAATATTAAATATTAAATATTAAATATTAAATATTAAATATTAAATATTAAATATTAAA
Source organism: Hemicrepidius hirtus (assembly GCA_963082805.1). Classification (NCBI taxonomy): domain Eukaryota; kingdom Metazoa; phylum Arthropoda; class Insecta; order Coleoptera; family Elateridae; genus Hemicrepidius; species Hemicrepidius hirtus. The sequence continues at coordinate 9,528 of CAUJBB010000150.1, read as the reverse complement.
TATTAAATATTAAATATTAAATATTAAATATTAAATATTAAATATTAAATATTAAATATTAAATATTAAATATTAAATATTAAATATTAAATATTAAATATTAAATATTAAATATTAAATATTAAATATTAAATATTAAATATTAAATATTAAATATTAAATATTAAATATTAAATATTAAATATTAAATATTAAATATTAAATATTAAATATTAAATATTAAATATTAAATATTAAATATTAAATATTAAATATTAAATATTAAATATTAAATATTAAATATTAAATATTAAATATTAAATATTAAATATTAAATATTAAATATTAAATATTAAATATTAAATATTAAATATTAAATATTAAATATTAAATATTAAATATTAAATATTAAATATTAAATATTAAATATTAAATATTAAATATTAAATATTAAATATTAAATATTAAATATTAAATATTAAATATTAAATATTAAATATTAAATATTAAATATTAAATATTAAATATTAAATATTAAATATTAAATATTAAATATTAAATATTAAATATTAAATATTAAATATTAAATATTAAATATTAAATATTAAATATTAAATATTAAATATTAAATATTAAATATTAAATATTAAATATTAAATATTAAATATTAAATATTAAATATTAAATATTAAATATTAAATATTAAATATTAAATATTAAATATTAAATATTAAATATTAAATATTAAATATTAAATATTAAATATTAAATATTAAATATTAAATATTAAATATTAAATATTAAATATTAAATATTAAATATTAAATATTAAATATTAAATATTAAATATTAAATATTAAATATTAAATATTAAATATTAAATATTAAATATTAAATATTAAATATTAAATATTAAATATTAAATATTAAATATTAAATATTAAATATTAAATATTAAATATTAAATATTAAATATTAAATATTAAATATTAAATATTAAATATTAAATATTAAATATTAAATATTAAATATTAAATATTAAATATTAAATATTAAATATTAAATATTAAATATTAAATATTAAATATTAAATATTAAATATTAAATATTAAATATTAAATATTAAATATTAAATATTAAATATTAAATATTAAATATTAAATATTAAATATTAAATATTAAATATTAAATATTAAATATTAAATATTAAATATTAAATATTAAATATTAAATATTAAATATTAAATATTAAATATTAAATATTAAATATTAAATATTAAATATTAAATATTAAATATTAAATATTAAATATTAAATATTAAATATTAAATATTAAATATTAAATATTAAATATTAAATATTAAATATTAAATATTAAATATTAAATATTAAATATTAAATATTAAATATTAAATATTAAATATTAAATATTAAATATTAAATATTAAATATTAAATATTAAATATTAAATATTAAATATTAAATATTAAATATTAAATATTAAATATTAAATATTAAATATTAAATATTAAATATTAAATATTAAATATTAAATATTAAATATTAAATATTAAATATTAAATATTAAATATTAAATATTAAATATTAAATATTAAATATTAAATATTAAATATTAAATATTAAATATTAAATATTAAATATTAAATATTAAATATTAAATATTAAATATTAAATATTAAATATTAAATATTAAATATTAAATATTAAATATTAAATATTAAATATTAAATATTAAATATTAAATATTAAATATTAAATATTAAATATTAAATATTAAATATTAAATATTAAATATTAAATATTAAATATTAAATATTAAATATTAAATATTAAATATTAAATATTAAATATTAAATATTAAATATTAAATATTAAATATTAAATATTAAATATTAAATATTAAATATTAAATATTAAATATTAAATATTAAATATTAAATATTAAATATTAAATATTAAATATTAAATATTAAATATTAAATATTAAATATTAAATATTAAATATTAAATATTAAATATTAAATATTAAATATTAAATATTAAATATTAAATATTAAATATTAAATATTAAATATTAAATATTAAATATTAAATATTAAATATTAAATATTAAATATTAAATATTAAATATTAAATATTAAATATTAAATATTAAATATTAAATATTAAATATTAAATATTAAATATTAAATATTAAATATTAAATATTAAATATTAAATATTAAATATTAAATATTAAATATTAAATATTAAATATTAAATATTAAATATTAAATATTAAATATTAAATATTAAATATTAAATATTAAATATTAAATATTAAATATTAAATATTAAATATTAAATATTAAATATTAAATATTAAATATTAAATATTAAATATTAAATATTAAATATTAAATATTAAATATTAAATATTAAATATTAAATATTAAATATTAAATATTAAATATTAAATATTAAATATTAAATATTAAATATTAAATATTAAATATTAAATATTAAATATTAAATATTAAATATTAAATATTAAATATTAAATATTAAATATTAAATATTAAATATTAAATATTAAATATTAAATATTAAATATTAAATATTAAATATTAAATATTAAATATTAAATATTAAATATTAAATATTAAATATTAAATATTAAATATTAAATATTAAATATTAAATATTAAATATTAAATATTAAATATTAAATATTAAATATTAAATATTAAATATTAAATATTAAATATTAAATATTAAATATTAAATATTAAATATTAAATATTAAATATTAAATATTAAATATTAAATATTAAATATTAAATATTAAATATTAAATATTAAATATTAAATATTAAATATTAAATATTAAATATTAAATATTAAATATTAAATATTAAATATTAAATATTAAATATTAAATATTAAATATTAAATATTAAATATTAAATATTAAATATTAAATATTAAATATTAAATATTAAATATTAAATATTAAATATTAAATATTAAATATTAAATATTAAATATTAAATATTAAATATTAAATATTAAATATTAAATATTAAATATTAAATATTAAATATTAAATATTAAATATTAAATATTAAATATTAAATATTAAATATTAAATATTAAATATTAAATATTAAATATTAAATATTAAATATTAAATATTAAATATTAAATATTAAATATTAAATATTAAATATTAAATATTAAATATTAAATATTAAATATTAAATATTAAATATTAAATATTAAATATTAAATATTAAATATTAAATATTAAATATTAAATATTAAATATTAAATATTAAATATTAAATATTAAATATTAAATATTAAATATTAAATATTAAATATTAAATATTAAATATTAAATATTAAATATTAAATATTAAATATTAAATATTAAATATTAAATATTAAATATTAAATATTAAATATTAAATATTAAATATTAAATATTAAATATTAAATATTAAATATTAAATATTAAATATTAAATATTAAATATTAAATATTAAATATTAAATATTAAATATTAAATATTAAATATTAAATATTAAATATTAAATATTAAATATTAAATATTAAATATTAAATATTAAATATTAAATATTAAATATTAAATATTAAATATTAAATATTAAATATTAAATATTAAATATTAAATATTAAATATTAAATATTAAATATTAAATATTAAATATTAAATATTAAATATTAAATATTAAATATTAAATATTAAATATTAAATATTAAATATTAAATATTAAATATTAAATATTAAATATTAAATATTAAATATTAAATATTAAATATTAAATATTAAATATTAAATATTAAATATTAAATATTAAATATTAAATATTAAATATTAAATATTAAATATTAAATATTAAATATTAAATATTAAATATTAAATATTAAATATTAAATATTAAATATTAAATATTAAATATTAAATATTAAATATTAAATATTAAATATTAAATATTAAATATTAAATATTAAATATTAAATATTAAATATTAAATATTAAATATTAAATATTAAATATTAAATATTAAATATTAAATATTAAATATTAAATATTAAATATTAAATATTAAATATGAGGCGCCGTTTGTACCATAATTAAATTTCCAATATATATAGACTTTTCAAATATATATTTTCATTGTAATGCAAATATATATAATTTTTACATATAAAATAAAATTATTCAAATATATATTTTTTTTTCTTAAATATTTATAGAAACCTAAAATAAATATATATTCGAAAAAAATATATATTTAAATTCAATATATTACTACGAAATAACTATATATTGCAACAAGTTATATATAAATGCAACACATTACAATTTCAATATATTTATAAAGTAGAGTTCTGCATCCTGCCACGTGAGGGCGCTTTCGCATCGTTATACGTCTGGCAACAGTGTGATGTTGTGATGTTTATCATGTTTATTCAAACCAGAAAAACCTAACTTATTAATAAAAATTGAGTTATATTTTTATTTAATTGGGTCTCTTCTATGGTAAGGTGTAAAATGGGATCATTTTTCAAATACCTATTACCATTTATTTTTAAGAAATGGAAGTGGAGCAATTCATGTTCGATTTAGTTCGAGATTACGAAGAAGCTCGTAGACACCAATACGATTCAGATGTTCGAATTCTTACAGAATGCTGTAATAAACTGGAGAATAATTGTCGCACCCTAAATACTCTAATTTTAAATGTTAGAAATGAAACGCTTCAAGATTTGCTGATATTACTCTACAATGTCAACTGGTGTACATATGCATCACTACACACGGTGTTGGATGATGGTAATTTCACATTTATTACATTGTGACAATAATGATTCACAATATTCTATTTATAGATGATCCTAGTGAATGTAGAATGATCGCCAATGGTGGTATGGAAGCTCCAGTTATAAGTAATGGACTAGTAGGCAGACCAAAACACAATGTAACAAGGGAACAAATACTACATTTAAGATCTCTGGGTTGTAATTGGTCCAGTATAAGTAAAATTTTGCATATATCGAGAAATTCTCTGTATCGCTTCAAAAGTGAATTTGATATAACTAATACCGTTTTTGACGACAACCAGTTATTTTCGACCATTGAAAATATATTAATGGAAACACCAAATGCGGGTGAGGTATATGTGCTTGGAAGTTTGCGGGCCAGGAATATTCGAGTACCTAGATCTAGAGTTAGAGGGATTTTAAGACAACTTGATCCAATAGGAAGGGCATTAAGAAAACGAAAAACTGTCACACGAAGAGTATACAATGTCAAAGGGGCAAACTATCTGTGGCATATTGACTCCAATCATAAGTTAATAAACTTTAGGTTTGTCTACCATGGATGCGTGGATGGTTATAGTCGAGCTATAATTTACTTGGAATGTATGCTTAACAATAAAAGTGATACTGTAATGTCGTTATTCGCGAAAGGAGTTGCTGATTTTGGGTTACCAAGTCGTGTTCGTGGAGACCGAGGTACAGAGAACATAGCAGTTGCCAGATATATGCTAAATCAAAAGGGATTAAATCGAGGCAGTTTTATTACTGGACGATCGGTCCATAACCAAAGGATCGAGCGCTTGTGGTCTGAAGTAAATCGGGTTGTATCAAAGCATTACAAAAATCTGTTTTTAATAATGGAGCAGGAAAATATTCTCAACGAGAACAGCGAAATTGACTTATGTTGCTTAAGTTATGTTTTTTTGCCAAAAATTAGACAGTCTCTGAAAGAATTTGTGATGCAATGGAATAATCATGGCCTCAGTACTATGAACTGCAGATCGCCACTACAGCTGTGGAATATATCTCTCATGGAAGGAAATGGCCATGACGAAGATCCTGCATTTTGGGAAAATCCTGATCAATATGGTGCAGATGAAGTTACACCTCTTCTAGAAATTGAGACAGAAAATAACGTGATAGTTCCAGAATCAAGTATCAACTTGTCACCACAACAAATTCAACGCTTACTTGAAAGGGTTCCTGATCCATTACAAAATGATAATTTTGATGGAATTCGTCATTACTTAAGCATTAGGGATTCATTGTATTCCATGTTGAGATAAGTAAAAGAACACATTATATTAGATTTTTTTAATAAATTAGAAAAAATGTTACAAAATCTACGTTTATGTAGGTATTCAATAAATATGCATGTAGGATGAAACTATTTGGGTATTTTTTAGGCAGATAAGGCATAACAACTTGCTTACATTGCATGACGGTCTACACTGTAAAAATAAAAAAATACCACAGCACACTTGAATCCGAAATGAAAAAACAGACTATACCTATCTTTTCCTATTTAAAATTGGTGTAAAAACCAATTTGAATACTGGTAGGTATGCAAGTATTAGGCAAAAGCAAAGTCTTTGCAATTGCCTATACCGAAAGCAAGATGATATTTAAAGGTATCATATGTTTTATGCATCGTTGGCAACTGCAATTGTAGGCAACAAGTGTTAGATTTAGGATACAAGTTACTGTCTTGATGTTCGAAAACTATTTTGGGTGTATGATCAAACCCAAGTGGCGGTATTGTGTCCGCACCAGTAGCAAATATCAATATATCTTGCGGCGTTAGTCCCATATCATCATCTACAATAATAGAAATTTATTTGAAAATTTATATTTGTTACAAAATATTTAACGAATACCTTCACAATCTAAAAGGAAATCTCTCCAGAAAGAGATGGCACGATTTTCCAAGATTCTATTTGAGCTACCTGGTTCACTAAATTCTATTGTGAATAAATTTTCTAAAATACAAGCTGTAATCTTCATTTTATCGTTGCATATGACTTCTCTGAATTTAGTGGGGTGACGTTCAATTAATTCCAATATTTGTCCAGTTTTCAGCCCTTCTTTAAATTGCTCTAGTGCCGGTCTAATTCTATGAAAACCATAAAATTGTACGACATCTAAAAATAAAAATGTTTGGACAATTAGTGAATAGGGAAAAATGTTATTTTATGCATAGGTATATTCAAAATTACCCTTCAACAATTTGTTCTTATCTTCAATTTTTTTGATGAATTGATATCCGGCTATAGAAAATAAGGGCTCTTCTGTCAAATATTCTTGAAGTGATGTAATTTCTGTTATGTAATTTAATTTTTCAATTTTTTCTCTCAAATCGTGTTCAATATCGTTGATAGTGGGGAACTTATCGGAAATTCCAAAAATCAAAACAGAGTAAAAACTTTCTGAAAAAAAATGTGGCCCTGGCCCCCCATGGATAAACGAAAGTGAAATCAATCGTCCTGCCTCAAAATACTCGCGAATGTCTATTGCTTCCATATCCAATCGAATATATTTCTTCTCTTCACCAAAAAATAATCGACTATTTTTTATATGATTTATTACTAAGCGAAACATTTCGCGCGTAGGGCCTCCAACATCTACTGCTCCTTCTGAATTTCCTTCGATATCACTGAATTTAACAGATATTGTACTGTATGGAGAAAATGTTTTTCTGTTCATGGCTCTAATACAGCAATTGAAAATATCTTCTCGGTAGATATTAAACTGAGCTATTTTTTCATTATTAACTTTGCTTTTCAAATTTTTAATGATCGATTCCAGTGAAATATCAGAATCACCGGTAGTTTCGTTTAAACTGTTTCTCATAGCTAACTCTAAATCATTCTCAAACAAAACGTCACCATCATCCTATTAGAAAAATAATTGCATAAAACTTACAATATTATGTTATTGAAATAATATGTAATTCAGTTTAGTAAACATAAAACACTTGAATTTTTTTGATGTTGACAGGTACATACAATTTTTGTACTAGGGATTCGAAATTTTATTTTGCAAAAGTTTCCACACCTGATAAATTTGTCCCAGGGGCCCTATTCCTAAACAAAGAGAAATTTGTGAAATAACTACACTCATGATATTTTCTAAATTAAAGGCCACTCTAGTGTTTTGATGTTTACTAAGAACAATTATATTACCATATTTATCGGTTGACATGCAGTACGGGGTAAAGCTACTTCTGTTGCTATGTATGCAACTTCGTGCGCCGAATTGCTCTCCGTCTCAGATGTAAATTGTTCTATATCAACAGTCTGATTTGACATTTCTGAGATGAATACAACCGTTTGGTTTTCCTCATCAACCACACTCGAGGTAGCAGTGGATGATACAAGTTGTTGTAAGGGCCTGACGTATACTGTTTTTTGGTTAAAAATGGACTTCATGGTTGTGCCATCAAGTGCTGTTCCTGGCGATAGACTTGGTTTAATCAATCGTCCTCCAATAGGAACCATAATTTCGAATTCCTTTCCTTCTAGATGATGTTTAAATAGTTCCTCAATATTTTTCAAAATTTCTTCATGTGTCCAATTACGACTAAATTGCACATTTGATAAACCAAAACCTAAAATTCCAATAAAAATGTAATCTAAATCTATAAATATTTTAGATTACAAAAATAACAATAATAAGATTATTCATTATTTTTAAAGCAATTCCTAAACATTGGTTGTGCAAGAAAAATTTGGAGATGGAGAATCAAACGCGAATTGCTTCATGAAATATACAACAAACAAGAGGTTACCTTTTTCAAAAGCAAATGATTTAGATGGTCCTCTTAATGTACATGTAGCATTTGGATTTTTAAGTAAAATAATTTCTCTATGGAAAAATGATTGTGGAGTTGCACTTCTTTTGCGCTTTGATCCCCTTGCTACCTCATTGGTTCTTCTAATAGTTGGAAACAGCCTATGTAGTTCATGTCTTACGGAATGTGCTGGTTCTTGCTGTACCACCGATGGCGTTAGCAAATGAGTTGTTGCAGTGCTTGTTGAAGCTACGGCTGAAGTGTTTGGATTGAGATTTCTGACAGTATTTTCCAGATTATATCGTAATTCCGGGCTGTGTAGAATCCGTGATACAATATCATTAATATTATTTGTCTCCATGGCAGTATTAAAATCTGAAATTATACAAACTACGAGTACTACTATATTCCAGTTTGCACTTTGTAAGTTAGGCTGTTTATCAAAATATCAATACATTATTAAGTTTTTGATATTTTATTGTATAGGTCCTAATAATTGCAATTTCAATACTTTTTCTTAATAGGTAATCTTTTAGACAACTTGATTTTTTTGGAATTTCCCACCAAACCAGCAATCACTTATTATTGCTTATTATTTAGTTTTATTCAATTTTTTGCCAATACAGAGGCCAGTAATAGCTTTATTATAATTCGAATGTAACTTCAGCCTAGTCATACTAATACAGATATAATAGGTACTACTTACTTATTGTCTTATTAATTTAGGAACAGAACAAAAACAAATCAAATCTGCTGACTCTGGGTAAATCACATTACTCAAAAAACACTCCACATGTGTAGGTGATGAACTGTTCCACCGAGTCGTTTTCAGTCTGTTTCAAATCATCCTGTAGATGTCAGCACAACCAATCACCCGCTAACATAATTTTAATTTCCTTAAAAACTAA
>CAUJBB010000149.1:57500-65190 GCA_963082805.1 Hemicrepidius hirtus | reverse complement strand
ACCTACATACCTACATACATACATACCTACATACCTACATACCTACATACCTACATACCTACATACCTACATACCTACATAACTACATACCTACATACCTACATACCTACATACCTACATACCTACATACCTACATACCTACATACCTACATACCTACATACCTACATACCTACATACCTACATACCTACATACCTACATACCTACATACCTACATACCTACATACCTACATACCTACATACCTACATACCTACATACCTACATGCCTACATACCTACATACCTACATGCCTATATACCTACATACCTACATACCTACATACCTACATACCTACATACCTACATACCTACATACCTACATACCTACATACCTACATACCTACATACCTACATACCTACATACTTACATACCTACATACCTACATACCTACATACCTACATACCTACATACCTACATACCTACATAACTACATACCTACATACCTACATACCTACATACCTACATACCTACATACCTACATACCTACATACCTACATACCTACATACCTACATACCTACATACCTACATACCTACATACCTACATACCTACATACCTACATACCTACATACCTACATGCCTACATACCTACATACCTACATGCCTACATACCTACATACCTACATACCTACATACCTACATACCTACATACCTACATACCTACATACCTACATACCTACATACCTACATACCTACATACCTACATACCTACATACCTACATACCTACATACCTACATGCCTACATACCTACATACCTACATGCCTACATACCTACATACCTACATACCTACATACCTACATACCTACATGCCTACATACCTACATACCTACATACCTACATACCTACATACCTACATACCTACATACCTACATACCTACATACCTACGTACCTACATGCCTACATACCTACATACCTACATACCTACATACCTACATACCTACATACCTACATACCTACATACCTACATACCTACATACCTACATACCTACATACCTACATACCTACATACCTACATACCTACATACCTACATACATACATACCTACATACATACATACCTACATACCTACATACCTACATACCTACATACCTACATACATACATACCTACATACATACCTACCTACATACCTACATACCTACATACCTACATGCCTACATACCTACATACCTACATACCTACATACATATATACCTACATACCTACATACATACATACCTACATACCTACATACATACATACCTACATACCTACATACATACATACCTACATACCTACATACATACATACCTACATTCCTACATACCTACATACCTACATACCTACATACCTACATACCTACATACCTACATACCTACATACCTACATACCTACATACCTACATATCTACATACCTACATACCTACATACCTACATACCTACATACCTACATACCTACATACCTACATACCTACATACCTACATACCTACATACCTACATACCTACATACCTACATACCTACATACCTACATACCTACATACCTACATACCTACATACCTACATACCTACATACATACATACCTACATACCTACATACATACATACATACATACATACATACATACATACCTACATACCTACATACATACATACCTACATACCTACATACATACATACCTACATACCTACATACCTACATACCTACATACCTACATACCTACATACCTACATACCTACATACCTACATACCTACATACCTACATACCTACATGCCTACATACCTACATACCTACATACCTACATACCTACATACCTACATGCCTACATACCTACATACCTACATGCCTACATACCTACATACCTACATACCTACATACCTACATGCCTACATACCTACATACCTACATGCCTACATACCTACATACCTACATACCTACATACCTACATACCTACATGCCTACATACCTACATACCTACATACCTACATACCTACATACCTACATACCTACATACCTACATACCTACATACCTACATACATACATACCTACATACATACATACCTACATACCTACATACCTACATACCTACATACATACATACCTACATACATACCTACCTACATACCTACATACCTACATACCTACATGCCTACATACCTACATACCTACATACCTACATACATATATACCTACATACCTACATACATACATACCTACATACCTACATACATACATACCTACATACCTACATACATACATACCTACATACCTACATACATACATACCTACATTCCTACATACCTACATACCTACATACCTACATACCTACATACCTACATACCTACATACCTACATACCTACATACCTACACACCTACATACCTACATACCTACATACCTACATACCTACATACCTACATACCTACATACCTACATACCTACATACCTACATACCTACATACCTACATACCTACATACCTACATACCTACATACCTACATACCTACATACCTACATACCTACATACATACATACCTACATACCTACATACATACATACATACATACATACATACATACCTACATACCTACATACATACATACCTACATACCTACATACATACATACCTACATACATACATACATACATACATACATACATACCTACATACCTACATACATACATACCTACATACCTACATACATACATACCTACATACCTACATACATACATACCTACATACCTACATACCTACATACATACATACCTACATACCTACATACATACATACCTACATACCTACATACATACATACCTACATACCTACATACCTACATACCTACATACCTACATACCTACATACCTACATGCCTACATACCTACATACCTACATGCCTACATACCTACATACCTACATACCTACATACCTACATACCTACATGCCTACATACCTACATACCTACATACCTACATACCTACATACCTACATACCTACATACCTACATACCTACATACCTACGTACCTACATGCCTACATACCTACATACCTACATACCTACATACCTACATACCTACATACCTACATACCTACATACCTACATACCTACATACCTACATACCTACATACCTACATACCTACATACCTACATACCTACATACCTACATACATACATACCTACATACATACATACCTACATACCTACATACCTACATACCTACATACATACATACCTACATACATACCTACCTACATACCTACATACCTACATACCTACATGCCTACATACCTACATACCTACATACCTACATACCGACATACCTACATACATACATACCTACATACCTACATACATACATACCTACATACCTACATACATACATTCCTACATACCTACATACATATATACCTACATACCTACATACATACATACCTACATACCTACATACATACATACCTACATACCTACATACATACATACCTACATACCTACATACATACATACCTACATTCCTACATACCTACATACCTACATACCTACATACCTACATACCTACATACCTACATACCTACATACCTACATACCTACATACCTACATACCTACATACCTACATACCTACATACCTACATACCTACATACCTACATACCTACATACCTACATACCTACATACCTACATACCTACATACCTACATACCTACATACCTACATACCTACATACCTACATACCTACATACCTACATACATACATACCTACATACCTACATACATACATACATACATACATACATACCTACATACCTACATACATACATACCTACATACCTACATACATACATACCTACATACATACATACCTACATACCTACATACATACATACCTACATACCTACATACATACATACCTACATACCTACATACCTACATACCTACATACCTACATACCTACATACCTACATACCTACATACCTACATACCTACATACCTACATACCTACATACCTACATACCTACATACCTACATACCTACATACCTACATACCTACATACCTACATACCTACATACCTACATACCTACATACCTACATACCTACATACCTACATACCTACATACCTACATACCTAAATACCTACATACCTACATACATACATACCTACATACCTACATACCTACATACCTACATACATACATACCTACATACATACCTACATACATACCTACCTACATACCTACATACCTACATACCTACATGCCTACATACCTACATGCCTACATACATACATACCTACATACCTACATACATACATACCTACATACCTACATACATACATACCTACATACCTACATACATACATACCTACATACCTACATACCTACATACCTACATACCTACATACCTACATACCTACATACCTACATACCTACATACCTACATACCTACATACCTACATACCTACATACCTACATACCTACATACCTACATACCTACATACCTACATACCTACATACCTACATACCTACATACCTACATACCTACATACCTACATACCTACATACCTACATACCTACATACCTACATACCTACATACCTACATACCTACATACCTACATACCTACATACCTACATACCTACATACCAACATACCTACATACCTACATACCTACATACCTACATACCTACATACCTACATACCTACATGCCTACATACCTACATACCTACATACCTAGATACCCACATACCTACATACATACATACCTACATACCTACATACATACATACATACATACCTACATACCTACATACATACATACCTACATACCTACATACATACATACCTACATACCTACATACATACATACCTACATACCTACATACATACATACCTACATACCTACATACATACATACCTACATACCTACATACCTACATACCTACATACCTACATACCTACATACCTACATACCTACATACCTACATACCTACATACCTACATACCTACATACCTACATACCTACATACCTACATACCTACATACATACATACCTACATACCTACATACATACATACCTACATACCTACATACATACATACCTACATACCTACATACATACCTACCTACATACCTACATACCTACATACCTACATACCTACATGCCTACATGCCTACATACTTACATACCTACATGCCTACATACCTACATACCTACATGCCTACATACCTACATACCTACATGCCTACATGCCTACATACCTACATACCTACATACCTACATACCTACATACCTACATACCTACATACCTACATACCTACATACCTACATACCTACATACCTACATGCCTACATACCTACATACCTACATGCCTATATACCTACATACCTACATACCTACATACCTACATACCTACATACCTACATACCTACATACCTACATACCTACATACCTACATACCTACATACCTACATACCTACATACCTACATACCTACATACCTACATACTTACATACCTACATACCTACATACCTACATACCTACATACCTACATACCTACATACCTACATACCTACATACCTACATACCTACATGCCTACATGCCTACATACCTACATGCCTACATACCTACATACCTACATACCTACATACCTACATACCTACATGCCTACATACCTACATACCTACATACCTACATACCTACATACCTACATACCTACATACCTACATACCTACATACCTACATACCTACGTACCTACATGCCTACATACCTACATACCTACATACCTACATACCTACATACCTACATACCTACATACCTACATACCTACATACCTACATACCTACATACCTACATACCTACATACCTACATACCTACATACATACATACCTACAAACATACATACCTACATACCTACATACCTACATACCTACATACCTACATACCTACATACCTACATACCTACATACCTACATACCTACATACATACATACCTACATACATACCTACCTACATACCTACATACCTACATACCTACATGCCTACATACCTACATACCTACATACCTACATACTTACATACCTACATACATACATACCTACATACCTACATACATACATACCTACATACCTACATACATACATACCTACATACCTACATACATATATACCTACATACCTACATACATACATACCTACATACCTACATACATACATACCTACATACCTACATACATACATACCTACATACCTACATACATACATACCTACATTCCTACATACCTACATACCTACATACCTACATACCTACATACCTACATACCTACATACCTACATACCTACATACCTACATACCTACATACCTACATACCTACATACCTACATACCTACATACCTACATACCTACATACCTACATACCTACATACCTACATACCTACATACCTACATACCTACATACCTACATACCTACATACCTACATACCTACATACCTACATACCTACATACCTACATACCTACATACCTACATACCTACATACCTACATACCTACATACCTACATACATACATACCTACATACCTACATACATACATACATACATACATACATACATACCTACATACCTACATACATACATACCTACATACCTACATACATACATACCTACATACATACATACATACATACCTACATACCTACATACATACATACCTACATACCTACATACATACATACCTACATACCTACATACATACATACCTACATACCTACATACCTACATACCTACATACCTACATACCTACATATCTACATGCCTACATACCTACATACCTACATGCCTACATACCTACATACCTACATACATACATACCTACATACATACATACCTACATACCTACATACCTACATACCTACATACCTAAATACCTACATACCTACATACATACATACCTACATACCTACATACCTACATACCTACATACATACATACCTACATACATACCTACCTACATACCTACATACCTACATACCTACATACCTACATACCTGCATACATACATACCTACATACATACCTACCTACATACCTACATACCTACATACCTACATGCCTACATACCTACATACATACCTACCTACATACCTACATACATACATACCTACATACCTACATACATACATACCTACATACCTACATACCTACATACCTACATACCTACATACCTACATACCTACATACCTACATACCTACATACCTACATACCTACATACCTACATACCTACATACCTACATACCTACATACCTACATACCTACATGCCTACATACCTACATACCTACATGCCTACATACCTACATACCTACATACATACATACCTACATACATACATACCTACATACCTACATACCTACATACCTACATACCTAAATACCTACATACCTACATACATACATACCTACATACCTACATACCTACATACCTACATACCTACATACATACATACCTACATACATACCTACCTACATACCTACATACCTACATACCTACATACCTACATGCCTACATACCTACATACCTACATGCCTACATACCTACATACCTACAAACATACATACCTACATACATACATACCTACATACCTACATACCTACATACCTACATACCTAAATACCTACATAC
>CAUJBB010000149.1:45000-47500 GCA_963082805.1 Hemicrepidius hirtus | reverse complement strand
ATGCCTACATACCTACATACCTATATACCTACATACCTACATACCTACATACCTACATACCTACATACCTACATACCTACATACCTACATACCTACATACCTACATACCTACATACCTACATACCTACATACCTACATACCTAAATACCTACATACCTACATACCTACATACCTACATGCCTACATACCTACATACCTACATGCCTACATATCTACATACCTACATGCCTACATACCTACATACCTACATGCCTACATACCTACATACCTACATACCTACATACCTACATACCTTCATGCCTACATACCTACATACCTACATGCCTACATACCTACATACCTACATACATACATACCTACATACATACATACCTACATACCTACATACCTACATACCTACATACCTAAATACCTACATACCTACATACATACATACCTACATACCTACATACCTACATACCTACATACCTACATACATACATACCTACATACATACCTACCTACATACCTACATACCTACATACCTACATGCCTACATACCTACATGCCTACATACCTACATACCTACATACCTACATACATACATACCTACATACCTACATACATACATACCTACATACCTACATACATACATACCTACATACCTACATACCTACATACCTACATACCTACATACCTACATACCTACATACCTACATACCTACATACCTACATACCTACATACCTACATACCTACATACCTACATACCTACATACCTACATACCTACATACCTACATACCTACATACCTACATACCTACATACCTACATACCTACATACCTACATACCTACATACCTACATACCTACATACCTACATACCTACATACCTACTTACCTACATACCTACATACCTACATACCGACATACCTACATACCTACATACCTACATACCTACATACCTACATACCTACATACCTACATAGCTACATACCTACATACCTACATACCTACATACCTACATACCTACATACCTACATACCTACATACCTACATACCTACATACCTACATACCTACATACCTACATACCTACATACATACATACCTACATACCTACATACATACATACATACATACCTACATACCTACATACATACATACCTACATACCTACATACATACATACCTACATACCTACATACCTACATACCTACATACCTACATACCTACATACCTACATACCTACATGCCTACATACCTACATACCTACATACCTAGATACCTACATACCTACATACATACATACCTACATACCTACATACATACATACATACATACCTACATACCTACATACATACATACCTACATACCTACATACATACCTACCTACATACCTACATACCTACATACCTACATACCTACATGCCTACATACCTACATACCTACATGCCTACATACCTACATACCTACAAACATACATACCTACATACATACATACCTACATACCTACATACCTACATACCTACATACCTAAATACCTACATACCTACATACCTACATACCTACATACATACATACCTACATACCTACATACCTAAATACCTACATACCTACATACCTAAATACCTACATACCTACATACCTACATACCTACATACATACATACCTACATACCTACATACCTACATACCTACATACCTACATACCTACATACCTACATACCTACATACCTACATACCTACATACCTACATACCTACATACCTACATACCTACATACCTACATACCTACATACCTACATGCCTACATACCTACATACCTATATGCCTACATACCTACATGCCTACATACCTACATACCTATATACCTACATACCTACATACCTACATACCTACATACCTACATACCTACATACCTACATACCTACATACCTACATACCTACATACCTACATACCTACATACCTACATACCTACATACCTACATACCTACATACCTACATACCTACATGCCTACATACCTACATACCTACATGCCTACATATCTACATACCTACATGCCTACATACCTACATACCTACATGCCTACATACCTACATACCTACATACCTACATACCTACATACCTACATGCCTACATACCTACATACCTACATGCCTACATACCTACATACCTACATACATACATACCTACATACATACATACCTACATACCTACATACCTACATACCTACATACCTAAATACCTACATACCTACATACATACATACCTACATACCTACATACCTACATACCTACATACCTACATACATACATACCTACATACATACCTACCTACATACCTACATACCTACATACCTACATGCCTACATACCTACATGCCTACATACCTACATACCTACATACCTACATACATACATACCTACATACCTACATACATACATACCTACATACCTACATACATACATACCTACATACCTACATACCTACATACCTACATACCTACATACCTACATACCTACATAC
>CAUJBB010000149.1:22500-30000 GCA_963082805.1 Hemicrepidius hirtus | reverse complement strand
ACATACATACATACCTACATACCTACATACATACATACATACATACCTACATACCTACATACATACATACCTACATACCTACATACATACATACCTACATACCTACATACATACATACCTACATACCTACATACATACATACCTACATACCTACATACATACATACCTACATACCTACATACCTACATACCTACATACCTACATACCTACATACCTACATACCTACATACCTACATACCTACATACCTACAACCTACATACATACATACCTACATACCTACATACATACATACCTACATACCTACATACATGCATACCTACATACCTACATACATACCTACCTACATACCTACATACCTACATACCTACATACCTACATGCCTACATGCCTACATACTTACATACCTACATGCCTACATACCTACATACCTACATGCCTACATACCTACATACCTACATGCCTACATACCTACATACCTACATACCTACATACCTACATACCTACATACCTACATACCTACATACCTACATACCTACATGCCTACATACCTACATACCTACATGCCTATATACCTACATACCTACATACCTACATACCTACATACCTACATACCTACATACCTACATACCTACATACCTACATACCTACATACCTACATACCTACATACCTACATACCTACATACTTACATACCTACATACCTACATACTTACATACCTACATACCTACATACCTACATAACTACATACCTACATACCTACATACCTACATACCTACATACCTACATACCTACATACCTACATACCTACATACCTACATACCTACATACCTACATACCTACATACCTACATACCTACATACCTACATACCTACATACCTACATACCTACATACCTACATACCTACATACCTACATACCTACATACCTACATACCTACATACCTACATACCTACATACCTACATACCTACATACCTACATACCTACATACCTACATGCCTACATCCCTACATACCTACATACCTACATACCTACATACCTACATGCCTACATACCTACATACCTACATACCTACATACCTACATACCTACATACCTACATACCTACATACCTACATACCTACATACCTACGTACCTACATGCCTACATACCTACATACCTACATACCTACATACCTACATACCTACATACCTACATACCTACATACCTACATACCTACATACCTACATACCTACATACCTACATACCTACATACATACATACCTACATACATACATACCTACATACCTACATACCTACATACCTACATACCTACATACATACATACCTACATACATACCTACCTACATACCTACATACCTACATACCTACATGCCTACATACCTACATACCTACATACCTACATACCTACATACCTACATACATACATACCTACATACCTACATACATACATACCTACATACCTACATACATACATACCTACATACCTACATACATATATACCTACATACCTACATACATACATACCTACATACCTACATACATACATACATACCTACATACCTACATACACACATACCTACATACCTACATACATACATACCTACATTCCTACATACCTACATACCTACATACCTACATACCTACATACCTAAATACCTACATACCTACATACCTACATACCTACATACCTACATACCTACATACCTACATACCTACATACCTACATACCTACATACCTACATACCTACATACCTACATACCTACATACCTACATACCTACATACCTACATACCTACATACCTACATACCTACATACATACATACCTACATACCTACATACATACATACATACATACATACATACATACCTACATACCTACATACATACATACCTACATACCTACATACATACATACCTACATACATACATACATACATATACCTACATACCTACATACATACATACCTACATACCTACATACATACATACCTACATACCTACATACATACATACCTACATACCTACATACCTACATACCTACATACCTACATACCTACATACCTACATACCTACATACCTACATACCTACATACCTACATACCTACATACCTACATACCTACATACCTACATACCTACATACCTACATACCTACATACCTACATACCTACATACCTACATACCTACATACCTACATACCTACATACCTACATACCTACATACCTACATACCTACATGCCTACATACCTACATACCTACATACCTAGATACCTACATACCTACATACATACATACCTACATACCTACATACATACATACATACATACCTACATACCTACATACATACATACCTACATACCTACATACATACATACCTACATACCTACATACATACATACCTACATACCTACATACATACATACCTACATACCTACATACATACATACCTACATACCTACATACCTACATACCTACATACCTACATACCTACATACCTACATACCTACATACCTACATACCTACATACCTACATACCTACATACATACATACCTACATACCTACATACATACATACCTACATACCTACATACATGCATACCTACATACCTACATACATACCTACCTACATACCTACATACCTACATACCTACATACCTACATGCCTACATGCCTACATACTTACATACCTACATGCCTACATACCTACATACCTACATGCCTACATACCTACATACCTACATGCCTACATACTACATACCTACATACCTACATACCTACATACCTACATACCTACATACCTACATACCTACATACCTACATGCCTACATACCTACATACCTACATGCCTACATACCTACATACTACATACCTACATACCTACATACCTACATACCTACATACCTACATACCTACATACCTACATACCTACATACCTACATACTACATACTAATACCTACATACCTTACATACCTACATACCTACATACTTACATACCTACATACATACCTACATAACTACATAACCTACATACCTACATACCTACATACTACTACCTACATACCTACATACCTACATACCTACATACCTACATACCTACATACCTACATACCTACATACCTACATACCTACATACCTACATACCTACATACCTACATACCTACATACCTACATACCTACATACCTACATACCTACATACCTACATACCTACATACCTACATACCTACATACCTACATACCTACATACCTACATACCTACATACCTACATACCTACATACCTACATACCTACATACCTACATACCTACATACCTACATGCCTACATCCCTACATACCTACATACCTACATACCTACATACCTACATGCCTACATACCTACATACCTACATACCTACATACCTACATACCTACATACCTACATACCTACATACCTACATACCTACATACCTACGTACCTACATGCCTACATACCTACATACCTACATACCTACATACCTACATACCTACATACCTACATACCTACATACCTACATACCTACATACCTACATACCTACATACCTACATACCTACATACATACATACCTACATACATACATACCTACATACCTACATACCTACATACCTACATACCTACATACATACATACCTACATACATACCTACCTACATACCTACATACCTACATACCTACATGCCTACATACCTACATACCTACATACCTACATACCTACATACCTACATACATACATACCTACATACCTACATACATACATACCTACATACCTACATACATAGATACCTACATACCTACATACATATATACCTACATACCTACATACATACATACCTACATACCTACATACATACATACATACCTACATACCTACATACACACATACCTACATACCTACATACATACATACCTACATTCCTACATACCTACATACCTACATACCTACATACCTACATACCTAAATACCTACATACCTACATACCTACATACCTACATACCTACATACCTACACTACATACCTACATACCTACATACATACATACCTACATACATACCTACCTACATACCTACATACCTACATACCTACATGCCTACATACCTACATACCTACAAACCTACATACCTACATACCTACATACCTACATACATACATACCTACATACCTACATACATACATACCTACATACCTACATACATACATACCTACATACCTACATACCTACATACCTACATACCTACATACCTACATACCTACATACCTACATACCTACATACCTACATACCTACATACCTACAACCTACATACCTACATACCTACATACCTACATACCTACATACCTACATACCTACATACCTACATACCTACATACCTACATACCTACATACCTACATACCTACATACCTACATACCTACATACCTACATACCTACATACCTACATACCTACATACCTACATACCTACATACCTACATACCTACATACCTACATACCTACATACCTACATACCTACATACCTACATACCTACATACCTACATAGCCTACATACCTACATACCTACATACCTAATACCTACATACCTACATACCTACATACCTACATACCTACATACCTACATACCTACATACCTACATACCTACATACCTACATACCTACATACCTACATACCTACATACCTACATACCTACATACCTACATACCTACATACCTACATGCCTACATACCTACATACCTACATGCCTACATACCTACATACCTACATGCCTACATACCTACTTACATACATGCCTACATACCTACATACCTACATACCTACATACCTACATACCTACATACCTACATACCTACATACCTACATACCTACATACCTACATACCTACATACCTACATACCTGCATACCTACATACCTACATACCTACATACCTACATACCTACATACCTACATACCTACATACCTACATACCTACATACCTACATACCTACATACCTACATACCTGCATACCTACATACCTACATACCTACATACCTACATACCTACATACCTACATACCTACATACCTACATACCTACATACCTATATACCTACATACCTACATACCTACATACCTACATACCTACATACCTACATACCTACATACCTACATACCTACATACCTACATACCTACATACCTACATACTTACGTACCTACATGCCTACATACCTACATACCTACATACCTACATACCTACATACCTACATACCTACATACCTACATACCTACATACATACATACCTACATACCTACATACCTACATACCTACATACCTACATACCTACATACCTACATACCTACATACCTACATACCTACATGCCTACATACCTACATACCTACATACCTACATACCTACATACCTACATACCTACATACCTACATACCTACATACCTACATACCTACATACCTACATACCTACATACCTACATACCTACATACCTACATACCTACATACCTACATACCTACATACCTACATGCCTACATACCTACATACCTACATGCCTACATACCTACATGCCTACATACCTACATACCTATATACCTACATACCTACATACCTACATACCTACATACCTACATACCTACATACCTACATACCTACATACCTACATACCTACATACCTACATACCTACATACCTACATACCTACATACCTACATACCTACATACCTACATACCTACATACCTACATACCTACATACCTACATACCTACATACCTACATACCTACATACCTACATGCCTACATACCTACATACCTACATGCCTACATACCTACATACCTACATGCCTACATACCTACATACCTACATGCCTACATACCTACATACCTACATACCTACATACCTACATACCTACATACCTACATGCCTACATACCTACATACCTACATACCTACATACCTACATACCTACATACATACATACCTACATACATACCTACCTACATACCTACATACCTACATACCTACATGCCTACATACCTACATACCTACATACCTACATACCTACATACCTACATACATACATACCTACATACCTACATACATACATACCTACATACCTACATACATACATACCTACATACCTACATACCTACATACCTACATACCTACATACCTACATACCTACATACCTACATACCTACATACCTACATACCTACATACCTACATACCTACATACCTACATACCTACATACCTACATACCTACATACCTACATACCTACATACCTACATACCTACATACCTACATACCTACATACCTACATACCTACATACCTACATACCTACATACCTACATACCTACATACCTACATACCTACATACCTACATACCTACATACCTACATACCTACATACCTACATACCTACATACCTACATACCTACATACCTACATACCTACATACCTACATACCTACATGCCTACATACCTACATACCTACATACCTAGATACCTACATACCTACATACATACATACCTACATACCTACATACATACATACATACATACCTACATACCTACATACATACATACCTACATAGCTACATACATACATACCTACATACCTACATACATACATACCTACATACCTACATACATACATACCTACATACCTACATACATACATACCTACATACCTACATACCTACATACCTACATACCTACATACCTACATACCTACATACCTACATACCTACATACCTACATACCTACATACCTACATACCTACATACCTACATACCTACATACCTACATACCTACATACCTACATACCTACATACATACATACCTACATACCTACATACATACATACCTACATACCTACATACATACATACCTACATACCTACATACATACCTACCTACATACCTACATACCTACATACCTACATACCTACATGCCTACATGCCTACATACTTACATACCTACATGCCTACATACCTACATACCTACATACCTACATGCCTACATACCTACATACCTACATGCCTACATACCTACATACCTACATACCTACATACCTACATACCTACATACCTACATACCTACATACCTACATGCCTACATACCTACATACCTACATGCCTAAATACCTACATACCTACATACCTACATACCTACATACCTACATACCTACATACCTACATACCTACATACCTACATACCTACATACCTACATACTTACATACCTACATACCTACATACCTACATACCTACATACCTACATACCTACATAACTACATACATACATACCTACATACCTACATACCTACATACCTACATACCTACATACCTACATACCTACATACCTACATACCTACATACCTACATACCTACATGCCTACATACCTACATACCTACATGCCTACATACCTACATACCTACATACCTACATACCTACATACCTACATACCTACATACCTACATACCTACATACCTACATACCTACAT
>CAUJBB010000149.1:0-20000 GCA_963082805.1 Hemicrepidius hirtus | reverse complement strand
CCTACATACCTACATACCTACATACCTACATACCTACATACCTACATACCTACATACCTACATACCTACATACCTACATACCTACATACCTACATGCCTACATACCTACATACCTACATACCTAGATACGTACATACCTACATACCTACATACCTACATACATACATACATACATACCTACATACCTACATACATACATACCTACATACCTACATACATACATACCTACATACCTACATACCTACATACATACATACCTACATACCTACATACATACATACCTACATACCTACATACCTAAATACCTACATACCTACATACCTACATACCTACATACCTACATACCTACATACCTACATACCTACATACCTACATACCTACATACCTACATACCTACCTACCTACATGCCTACATACCTACATACCTACATACTTACATACCTACATACCTACATACCTACATACCTACATACCTACATACCTACATACCTACATACCTACATACCTACATACCTATATACCTACATACCTACATACCTACATACATACATACCTACATACCTACATACATACATACCTACATACCTACATACCTACATACCTACATACCTACATACCTACATACCTACATACCTACATACCTACATACCTACATACCTACATACCTACATACCTACATACCTACATACCTACATACCTACATACCGACATACCTACATACCTACATACATACATACCTACATACCTACATACATACATACCTACATACCTACATACATACATACCTACATACCTACATACATACCTACCTACATACCTACATACCTACATACCTACATACCTACATGCCTACATGCCTACATACTTACATACCTACATGCCTACATACCTACATACCTACATACCTACATGCCTACATACCTACATACCTACATGCCTACATACCTACATACCTACATACCTACCTACCTACATACCTACATACCTACATACCTACATACCTACATGCCTACATACCTACATACCTACATGCCTAAATACCTACATACCTACATACCTACATACCTACATACCTACTAACCTACATACCTACATACCTACATACCTACATACCTACATACCTACATACTTACATACCTACATACCTACATACCTACATACCTACATACCTACATACCTACATAACTACATACATACATACCTACATACCTACATACCTACATACCTACATACCTACATACCTACATACCTACATACCTACATACCTACATACCTACATGCCTACATACCTACATACCTACATGCCTACATACCTACATACCTACATACCTACATACCTACATACCTACATACCTACATACCTACATACCTGCATACCTACATACCTACATACCTACATACCTACATACCTACATACCTACATACCTACATACCTACATACCTACATGCCTACATACCTACATACCTACATGCCTACATACCTACATACCTACATACCTACATACCTACATACCTACATGCCTACATACCTACATACCTACATACCTACATACCTACATACCTACATACCTACATACCTACATACCTACGTACCTACATGCCTACATACCTACATACCTACATACCTACATACCTACATACCTACATACCTACATACCTACATACCTACATACCTACATACCTACATACCTACATACCTACATACCTACATACCTACATACCTACATACCTACATACATACATACCTACATACATACATACCTACATACATACATACCTACATACCTACATACCTACATACCTACATACCTACATACATACATACCTACATACATACCTACCTACATACCTACATACCTACATACCTACATGCCTACATACCTACATACCTACATACCTACATACCTACATACCTACATACATACATACCTACATACCTACATACATACATACCTACATACCTACATACATACATACCTACATACCTACATACATATATACCTACATACCTACATACATACATACCTACATACCTACATACATACATACCTACATACCTACATACATACATACCTACATACCTACATACATACATACCTACATTCCTACATACCTACATAACTACATACCTACATACCTACATACCTACATACCTACATACCTACATACCTACATACCTACATACCTACATACCTACATACCTACATACCTACATACCTACATACCTACATACCTACATACCTACATACCTACATACCTACATACTTACATACCTACATACCTACATACCTACATACCTACATACCTACATACCTACATACCTACATACCTACATACCTACATACCTACATACCTACATACATACATACATACATACATACATACCTACATACCTACATACATACATACCTACATACCTACATACATACATACCTACATACATACATACATACATACATACCTACATACCTACATACATACATACCTACATACCTACATACATACATACCTACATACCTACATACATACATACCTACATACCTACATACCTACATACCTACATACCTACATACCTACATACCTACATACCTACATACCTACATACCTACATACCTACATACCTACATACATACATACCTACATACCTACATACCTACATACCTACATACCTACATACCTACATACCTACATACCTACATACCTACATACCTACATACCTACATACCTACATACATACATACCTACATACCTACATACATACATACCTACATACCTACATACATACATACCTACATACCTACATACATACCTACCTACATACCTACATACCTACATACCTACATACCTACATGCCTACATACCAACATACCTACATGCCTACATACCTACATACCTACATGCCTACATACCTACATACCTACATGCCTACATACCTACATACCTACATACCTACATACCTACATACCTACATACCTACATACCTACATATCTACATACCTACATACCTACATACCTACATACCTACATACCTACATACCTGCATACCTACATACCTACATACCTACATACCTACATACCTACATACCTACATACCTACATACCTACATACCTACATACCTACATACCTACATGCCTACATACCTACATACCTACATGCCTACATACCTACATACCTACATACCTACATACCTACATACCTACATGCCTACATACCTACATACCTACATACCTACATACCTACATACCTACATACCTACATACCTACATACCTACATACTTACATACCTACATACCTACATACCTACATACCTACATACCTACATACCTACATACCTACATACCTACATACCTACATACCTACATACCTACATACCACATACCTACATACCTACATACCTACATACCTACATACCTACATACCTACACACCTACATACCTACATACCTACATACCTACATACCTACATACCTACATACTTACATACCTACATACCTACATGCCTACATACCTACATACCTATATGCCTACATACCTACATACCTACATACCTACATACCTACATACCTACATACCTACATACCTACATACCTACATACCTACATACCTACATACCTACATACCTACATACCTACATACCTACATACCTACATACCTACATACCTACATACCTACATACCTACATACCTACATACCTACATACCTACATGCCTACATACCTACATACCTACATACCTACATACCTACATACCTACATACCTACATATCTACATACCTACATACCTACATACCTACATACCTACATACCTACATACCTACATACCTACATACCTACATACCTACATACCTACATACCTACATACCTACATACCTACATACCTACATACCTACATACCTACATACCTACATACCTACATACCTACATGCCTACATACCTACATACCTACATACCTAGATACGTACATACCTACATACCTACATACCTACATACATACATACATACATACCTACATACCTACATACATACATACCTACATACCTACATACATACATACCTACATACCTACATACCTACATACATACATACCTACATACCTACATACATACATACCTACATACCTACATACCTAAATACCTACATACCTACATACCTACATACCTACATACCTACATACCTACATACCTACATACCTACATACCTACATACCTACATACCTACATACCTACATACCTACATACCTACATACCTACCTACCTACATGCCTACATACCTACATACCTACATACTTACATACCTACATACCTACATACCTACATACCTACATACCTACATACCTACATACCTACATACCTACATACCTACATAACTACATACCTATATACCTACATACCTACATACCTACATACATACATACCTACATACCTGCATACATACATACCTACATACCTACATACCTACATACCTACATACCTACATACCTACATACTTACATACCTACATGCCTACATACCTACATACCTACATGCCTACATACCTACTTACCTACATGCCTACATACCTACATACCTACATGCCTACATACCTACATACCTACATACCTACATACCTACATACCTACATACATACATACCTACATACCTACATACATACATACCTACATACCTACATACCTACATACCTACATACATACATACCTACATACCTACATACATACATACCTACATGCCTACATACCTACATACCTACATACCTACATGCCTACATACCTACATACCTACATGTCTACATACCTACATACCTACATGCCTACATACCTACATACCTACATGCCTACATACCTACATACCTACATACCTACATACCTACATACCTACATACCTACATACCTACATACCTACATACCTACATACCTACATACCTACATACCTACATACATACATACCTACATACCTACATACATACATACCTACATACCTACATACATACATACCTACATACCTACATACATACCTACCTACATACCTACATACCTACATACCTACATACCTACATGCCTACATACCTACATACCTACATGCCTACATACCTACATACCTACATGCCTACATACCTACATACCTACATGCCTACATACCTACATACCTACATACCTACATACCTACATACCTACATACCTACATATCTACATACCTACATACCTACATACCTACATACCTACATACCTACATACCTGCATACCTACATACCTACATACCTACATACCTACATACCTACATACCTACATACCTACATACCTACATACCTACATACCTACATACCTACATGCCTACATACCTACATACCTACATGCCTACATACCTACATACCTACATACCTACATACCTACATACCTACATACCACATACCTACATACCTACATACCTACATACCTACATACCTACATACCTACACACCTACATACCTACATACCTACATACCTACATACCTACATACCTACATACTTACATACCTACATACCTACATGCCTACATACCTACATACCTATATGCCTACATACCTACATACCTACATACCTACATACCTACATACCTACATACCTACATACCTACATACCTACATACCTACATACCTACATACCTACATACCTACATACCTACATACCTACATACCTACATACCTACATACCTACATGCCTACATACCTACATACCTACATGCCTACATACCTACATACCTACATACCTACATACCTACATACCTACATACCTACATACCTACATGCCTACATACCTACATACATACATACCTACATACCTACATACCTACATACCTACATACCTACGTACCTACGTACCTACATGCCTACATACCTACATACCTACATACCTACATACCTACATACCTACATACCTACATATCTACATACCTACATACCTACATACCTACATACCTACATACCTACATACCTACATACCTACATACCTACATACCTACATACCTACATACCTACATACCTACATACCTACATACCTACATACCTACATACCTACATGCCTACATACCTACATACCTACATACCTAGATACGTACATACCTACATACCTACATACCTACATACATACATACATACATACCTACATACCTACATACATACATACCTACATACCTACATACATACATACCTACATACCTACATACCTACATACATACATACCTACATACCTACATACATACATACCTACATACCTACATACCTAAATACCTACATACCTACATACCTACATACCTACATACCTACATACCTACATACCTACATACCTACATACCTACATACCTACATACCTACATACCTACATACCTACCTACCTACATGCCTACATACCTACATACCTACATACTTACATACCTACATACCTACATACCTACATACCTACATACCTACATACCTACATACCTACATACCTACATACCTACATACCTACATACCTATATACCTACATACCTACATACCTACATACATACATACCTACATACCTGCATACATACATACCTACATACCTACATACCTACATACCTACATACCTACATACTTACATACCTACATGCCTACATACCTACATACCTACATGCCTACATACCTACTTACCTACATGCCTACATACCTACATACCTACATGCCTACATACCTACATACCTACATACCTACATACCTACATACATACCTACATACCTACATACATACAGACCTACATACCTACATACCTACATACCTACAAACATACATACCTACATACCTACATACATACATACCTACATGCCTACATACCTACATACCTACATACCTACATGCCTACATACCTACATACCTACATGCCTACATACCTACATACCTACATGCCTACATACCTACATACCTACATACCTACATACCTACATACCTATATACCTACATACCTACATACCTACATACCTACATATACCTACATACCTACATGCCTACATACCTACATACCTACATGCCTACATACCTACATACCTACATGCCTACATACCTACATACCTACATGCCTACATACCTACATACCTACATACCTACAAACATACATACCTACATACCTAGATACGTGCATACCTACATACATACATACCTACATACCTACATACCTACATGCCTACATACCTACATACCTACATGCCTACATACCTACATACCTACATGCCTACATACCTACATACCTACATACCTACAAATATACATACCTACATACCTAGATACGTACATACCTACATACCTACATACCTACATACCTACATACCTACATACCTACATACCTACATACCTACATACCTACATACCTACATACCTACATACCTACATACCTACATACCTACATGCCTACATACCTACATACCTACATACCTAGATACCTACATACCTACATACATACATACCTACATACCTACATACATACATACATACATACCTACATACCTACATACATACATACCTACATACCTACATACATACATACCTACATACCTACATACATACATACCTACATACCTACATACATACATACCTACATACCTACATACATACATACCTACATACCTACATACCTACATACCTACATACCTACATACCTACATACCTACATACCTACATACCTACATACCTACATACCTACATACCTACAAACCTACATACCTACATACCTACATACATACATACCTACATACCTACATACATACATACCTACATACCTACATACATACATACCTACATACCTACATACATACCTACCTACATACCTACATACCTACATACCTACATACCTACATGCCTACATGCCTACATACTTACATACCTACATGCCTACATACCTACATACCTACATGCCTACATACCTACATACCTACATGCCTACATACCTACATACCTACATACCTACATACCTACATACCTACATACCTACATACCTACATACCTACATACCTACATACCTACATGCCTACATACCTACATACCTACATGCCTATATACCTACATACCTACATACCTACATACCTACATACCTACATACCTACATACCTACATACCTACATACCTACATACCTACATACCTACATACCTACATACCTACATACTTACATACCTACATACCTACATACCTACATACCTACATACCTACATACCTACATAACTACATACCTACATACCTACATACCTACATACCTACATACCTACATACCTACATACCTACATACCTACATACCTACATACCTACATACCTACATGCCTACATACCTACATACCTACATACCTACATACCTACATACCTACATACCTACATACCTACATAACTACATACCTACATACCTACATACCTACATACCTACATACCTACATACCTACATACCTACATACCTACATACCTACATACCTACATACCTACATGCCTACATACCTACATACCTACATGCCTACATACCTACATACCTACATACCTACATACCTACATACCTACATACCTACATACCTACATACCTACATACCTACATACCTACATACCTACATACCTACATACCTACATACCTACATGCCTACATACCTACATACCTACATGCCTACATACCTACATACCTACATACCTACATACCAACATACCTACATGCCTACATACCTACATACCTACATACCTACATACCTACATACCTACATACCTACATACCTACATACCTACATACCTACGTACCTACATGCCTACATACCTACATACCTACATACCTACATACCTACATACCTACATACCTACATACCTACATACCTACATACCTACATACCTACATACCTACATACCTACATACCTACATACCTACATACCTACATACCTACATACATACATACCTACATACATACATACCTACATACATACGTACCTACATACCTACATACCTACATACCTACATACCTACATACATACATACCTACATACATACCTACCTACATACCTACATACCTACATACCTACATGCCTACATACCTACATACCTACATACCTACATACCTACATACCTACATACATACATACCTACATACCTACATACATACATACCTACATACCTACATACATACATACCTACATACCTACATACATATATACCTACATACCTACATACATACATACCTACATACCTACATACATACATACCTACATACCTACATACATACATACCTACATACCTACATACATACATACCTACATTCCTACATACCTACATACCTACATACCTACATACCTACATACCTACATACCTACATACCTACATACC
Organism: Hemicrepidius hirtus; assembly: GCA_963082805.1. Taxonomy (NCBI): domain Eukaryota; kingdom Metazoa; phylum Arthropoda; class Insecta; order Coleoptera; family Elateridae; genus Hemicrepidius; species Hemicrepidius hirtus. The sequence goes on along the minus strand of CAUJBB010000149.1, from coordinate 10,670 downwards.
TACATACCTACATACCTACATACCTACATGCCTACATACCTACATACCTACATACCTACATACCTACATACCTACATACCTACGTACCTACGTACCTACATGCCTACATACCTACATACCTACATACCTACATACCTACATACCTACATACCTACATATCTACATACCTACATACCTACATACCTACATACCTACATACCTACATACCTACATACCTACATACCTACATACCTACATACCTACATACCTACATACCTACATACCTACATACCTACATACCTACATACCTACATGCCTACATACCTACATACCTACATACCTAGATACGTACATACCTACATACCTACATACCTACATACATACATACATACCTACATACCTACATACATACATACCTACATACCTACATACATACATACCTACATACCTACATACCTACATACATACATACCTACATACCTACATACATACATACCTACATACCTACATACCTACATACCTACATACCTACATACCTACATACCTACATGCCTACATACCTACATACCTACATGCCTATATACCTACATACCTACATACCTACATACCTACATACCTACATACCTACATACCTACATACCTACATACCTACATACCTACATACCTACATACCTACATACCTACATACTTACATACCTACATACCTACATACCTACATACCTACATACCTACATACCTACATAACTACATACCTACATACCTACATACCTACATACCTACATACCTACATACCTACATACCTACATACCTACATACCTACATACCTACATACCTACATACCTACATGCCTACATACCTACATACCTACATACCTACATACCTACATACCTACATACCTACATACCTACATAACTACATACCTACATACCTACATACCTACATACCTACATACCTACATACCTACATACCTACATACCTACATGCCTACATACCTACATACCTACATGCCTACATACCTACATACCTACATACCTACATACCTACATACCTACATACCTACATACCTACATACCTACATACCTACATACCTACATACCTACATACCTACATACCTACATACCTACATGCCTACATACCTACATACCTACATGCCTACATACCTACATACCTACATACCTACATACCTACATACCTACATGCCTACATACCTACATACCTACATACCTACATACCTACATACCTACATACCTACATACCTACATACCTACATACCTACATACCTACGTACCTACATGCCTACATACCTACATACCTACATACCTACATACCTACATACCTACATACCTACATACCTACATACCTACATACCTACATACCTACATACCTACATACCTACATACCTACATACCTACATACCTACATACCTACATACCTACATACCTACATACATACATACCTACATACATACATACCTACATACATACGTACCTACATACCTACATACCTACATACCTACATACCTACATACATACATACCTACATACATACCTACCTACATACCTACATACCTACATACCTACATGCCTACATACCTACATACCTACATACCTACATACCTACATACCTACATACATACATACCTACATACCTACATACATACATACCTACATACCTACATACATACATACCTACATACCTACATACATATATACCTACATACCTACATACATACATACCTACATACCTACATACATACATACCTACATACCTACATACATACATACCTACATACCTACATACATACATACCTACATTCCTACATACCTACATACCTACATACCTACATACCTACATACCTACATACCTACATACCTACATACCTACATACCTTCATACCTACATACCTACATGCCTACATACCTACATACCTACATACCTACATACCTACATACCTACATACCTACGTACCTACGTACCTACATGCCTACATACCTACATACCTACATACCTACATACCTACATACCTACATACCTACATATCTACATACCTACATACCTACATACCTACATACCTACATACCTACATACCTACATACCTACATACCTACATACCTACATACCTACATACCTACATACCTACATACCTACATACCTACATACCTACATACCTACATACCTACATACCTACATGCCTACATACCTACATACCTACATACCTAGATACGTACATACCTACATACCTACATACCTACATACATACATACATACATACCTACATACCTACATACATACATACCTACATACCTACATACATACATACCTACATACCTACATACCTACATACATACATACCTACATACCTACATACATACATACCTACATACCTACATACCTAAATACCTACATACCTACATACCTACATACCTACATACCTACATACCTACATACCTACATACCTACATACCTACATACCTACATACCTACATACCTACATACCTACCTACCTACATGCCTACATACCTACATACCTACATACTTACATACCTACATACCTACATACCTACATACCTACATACCTACATACCTACATACCTACATACCTACATACCTACATACCTATATACCTACATACCTACATACCTACATACATACATACCTACATACCTGCATACATACATACCTACATACCTACATACCTACATACCTACATACCTACATACTTACATACCTACATGCCTACATACCTACATACCTACATGCCTACATACCTACTTACCTACATGCCTACATACCTACATACCTACATGCCTACATACCTACATACCTACATACCTACATACCTACATACCTACATACATACATACCTACATACCTACATACATACATACCTACATACCTACATACCTACATACCTACATACATACATACCTACATACCTACATACATACATACCTACATGCCTACATACCTACATACCTACATACCTACATGCCTACATACCTACATACCTACATGTCTACATACCTACATACCTACATGCCTACATACCTACATACCTACATACCTACATACCTACATACCTACATACCTACATACCTACATACCTACATACATACATACCTACATACCTACATACATACATACCTACATACCTACATACATACATACCTACATACCTACATACATACCTACCTACATACCTACATACCTACATACCTACATACCTACATACCTACATGCCTACATACCTACATACCTACATGCCTACATACCTACATACCTACATGCCTACATACCTACATACCTACATGCCTACATACCTACATACCTACATACCTACATACCTACATACCTACATACCTACATACCTACATATCTACATACCTACATACCTACATACCTACATACCTACATACCTACATACCTGCATACCTACATACCTACATACCTACATACCTACATACCTACATACCTACATACCTACATACCTACATACCTACATACCTACATACCTACATGCCTACATACCTACATACCTACATGCCTACATACCTACATACCTACATACCTACATACCTACATACCTACATACCTACATGCCTACATACCTACATACCTACATACCTACATACCTACATACCTACATACCTACATACCTACATACTTACATACCTACATACCTACATACCTACATACCTACATACCTACATACCTACATACCTACATACCTACATACCTACATACCTACATACCTACATACCTACATACCTACATACCTACATACCACATACCTACATACCTACATACCTACATACCTACATACCTACATACCTACACACCTACATACCTACATACCTACATACCTACATACCTACATACCTACATACTTACATACCTACATACCTACATGCCTACATACCTACATACCTATATGCCTACATACCTACATACCTACATACCTACATACCTACATACCTACATACCTACATACCTACATACCTACATACCTACATACCTACATACCTACATACCTACATACCTACATACCTACATACCTACATACCTACATACCTACATACCTACATACCTACATGCCTACATACCTACATACCTACATGCCTACATACCTACATACCTACATACCTACATACCTACATACCTACATACCTACATACCTACATACCTACATGCCTACATACCTACATACATACATACCTACATACCTACATACCTACATACCTACATACCTACGTACCTACGTACCTTCATGCCTACATACCTACATACCTACATACCTACATACCTACATACCTACATACCTACATATCTACATACCTACATACCTACATACCTACATACCTACATACCTACATACCTACATACCTACATACCTACATACCTACATACCTACATACCTACATACCTACATACCTACATACCTACATACCTACATACCTACATACCTACATACCTACATGCCTACATACCTACATACCTACATACCTAGATACGTACATACCTACATACCTACATACCTACATACATACATACATACATACATACCTACATACCTACATACATACATACCTACATACCTACATACATACATACCTACATACCTACATACCTACATACATACATACCTACATACCTACATACATACATACCTACATACCTACATACCTAAATACCTACATACCTACATACCTACATACCTACATACCTACATACCTACATACCTACATACCTACATACCTACATACCTACATACCTACATACCTACATACCTACATACCTACATACCTACATACCTACCTACCTACATGCCTACATACCTACATACCTACATACTTACATACCTACATACCTACATACCTACATACCTACATACCTACATACCTACATACCTACATACCTACATACCTACATACCTACATACCTACATACCTATATACCTACATACCTACATACCTACATACATACATACCTACATACCTGCATACATACATACCTACATACCTACATACCTACATACCTACATACCTACATACTTACATACCTACATGCCTACACACCTACATACCTACATGCCTACATACCTACTTACCTACATGCCTACATACCTACATACCTACATGCCTACATACCTACATACCTACATACCTACATACCTACATACCTACATACATACATACCTACATACCTACATACATACATACCTACATACCTACATACATACATACCTACATGCCTACATACCTACATACCTACATACCTACATGCCTACATACCTACATACCTACATGCCTACATACCTACATACCTACATGCCTACATACCTACATACCTACATGCCTACATACCTACATACCTACATACCTACATACCTACATACCTACATACCTACATACCTACATACCTACATACCTACATACCTACATACCTACATACCTACATACCTACATACCTACATACCTACATACCTATATACCTACATACCTACATACCTACATACCTACATATACCTACATACCTACATGCCTACATACCTACATACCTACATGCCTACATACCTACATACCTACATGCCTACATACCTACATACCTACATGCCTACATACCTACATACCTACATACCTACAAACATACATACCTACATACCTAGATACGTGCATACCTACATACATACATACCTACATACCTACATACCTACATGCCTACATACCTACATACCTACATGCCTACATACCTACATACCTACATGCCTACATACCTACATACCTACATACCTGCAAACATACATACCTACATACCTAGATACGTACATACCTACATACCTACATACCTACATACCTACATACCTACATACCTACATACCTACATACCTACATACCTACATACCTACATACCTACATACCTACATACCTACATGCCTACATACCTACATACCTACATACCTAGATACCTACATACCTACATACATACATACCTACATACCTACATACATACATACATACATACATACCTACATACCTACATACATACATACCTACATACCTACATACATACATACCTACATACCTACATACATACATACCTACATACCTACATACATACATACCTACATACCTACATACATACATACCTACATACCTACATACCTACATACCTACATACCTACATACCTACATACCTACATACCTACATACCTACATACCTACATACCTACATACCTACAAACCTACATACCTACATACCTACATACATACATACCTACATACCTACATACATACATACCTACATACCTACATACATACATACCTACATACCTACATACATACCTACCTACATACCTACATACCTACATACCTACATACCTACATGCCTACATACCTACATACCTACATACCTACATACCTACATACCTACATACCTACATACCTACATACCTACATACCTACATACCTACATACCTACATACCTACATACCTACATACCTACATACCTACATGCCTACATACCTACATACCTACATGCCTACATACCTACATACCTACATACCTACATACCTACATACCTACATGCCTACATACCTACATACCTACATACCTACATACCTACATACCTACATACCTACATACCTACATACCTACATACCTACGTACCTACATGCCTACATACCTACATACCTACATACCTACATACCTACATACCTACATACCTACATACCTACATACCTACATACCTACATACCTACATACCTACATACCTACATACCTACATACCTACATACCTACATACCTACATACCTACATACCTACATACCTACATACCTACATACATACATACCTACATACATACATACCTACATACATACGTACCTACATACCTACATACCTACATACCTACATACCTACATACATACATACCTACATACATACCTACCTACATACCTACATACCTACATACCTACATGCATACATACCTACATACCTACATACCTACATACCTACATACCTACATACATACATACCTACATACCTACATACATACATACCTACATACCTACATACATACATACTACATACCTACATACATATATACCTACATACCTACATACATACATACCTACATACCTACATACATACATACCTACATACCTACATACATACATACCTACATACCTACATACATACATACCTACATTCCTACATACCTACATACCTACATACCTACATACCTACATACATACATACCTACATACCTACATACATACATACCTACATACCTACATACCTACATGCCTACATACCTACATACCTACATACCTACATACCTACATACATACCTACATACCTACATACATACAGACCTACATACCTACATACCTACATACCTACAAACATACATACCTACATACCTACATACATACATACCTACATGCCTACATACCTACATACCTACATACCTACATGCCTACATACCTACATACCTACATGCCTACATACCTACATACCTACATGCCTACATACCTACATACCTACATACCTACATACCTACATACCTATATACCTACATACCTACATACCTACATACCTACATATACCTACATACCTACATGCCTACATACCTACATACCTACATGCCTACATACCTACATACCTACATGCCTACATACCTACATACCTACATGCCTACATACCTACATACCTACATACCTACAAACATACATACCTACATACCTAGATACGTGCATACCTACATACATACATACCTACATACCTACATACCTACATGCCTACATACCTACATACCTACATGCCTACATACCTACATACCTACATGCCTACATACCTACATACCTACATACCTACAAATATACATACCTACATACCTAGATACGTACATACCTACATACCTACATACCTACATACCTACATACCTACATACCTACATACCTACATACCTACATACCTACATACCTACATACCTACATACCTACATACCTACATGCCTACATACCTACATACCTACATACCTAGATACCTACATACCTACATACATACATACCTACATACCTACATACATACATACATACATACCTACATACCTACATACATACATACCTACATACCTACATACATACATACCTACATACCTACATACATACATACCTACATACCTACATACATACATACCTACATACCTACATACATACATACCTACATACCTACATACCTACATACCTACATACCTACATACCTACATACCTACATACCTACATACCTACATACCTACATACCTACATACCTACAAACCTACATACCTACATACCTACATACATACATACCTACATACCTACATACATACATACCTACATACCTACATACATACATACCTACATACCTACATACATACCTACCTACATACCTACATACCTACATACCTACATACCTACATGCCTACATGCCTACATACTTACATACCTACATGCCTACATACCTACATACCTACATGCCTACATACCTACATACCTACATGCCTACATACCTACATACCTACATACCTACATACCTACATACCTACATACCTACATACCTACATACCTACATACCTACATACTACATACCTACATGCCTACATACCTACATACCTACATGCCTATATACCTACATACCTACATACCTACATACCTACATACCTACATACCTACATACCTACATACCTACATACCTACATACCTACATACCTACATACCTACATACCTACATACTTACATACCTACATACCTACATACCTACATACCTACATACCTACATACCTACATAACTACATACCTACATACCTACATACCTACATACCTACATACCTACATACCTACATACCTACATACCTACATACCTACATACCTACATACCTACATGCCTACATACCTACATACCTACATACCTACATACCTACATACCTACATACCTACATACCTACATAACTACATACCTACATACCTACATACCTACATACCTACATACCTACATACCTACATACCTACATACCTACATACCTACATACCTACATACCTACATGCCTACATACCTACATACCTACATGCCTACATACCTACATACCTACATACCTACATACCTACATACCTACATACCTACATACCTACATACCTCATACCTACATACCTACATACCTACATACCTACATACCTACATACCTACATACCTACATGCCTACATACCTACATACCTACATGCCTACATACCTACATACCTACATACCTACATACCAACATACCTACATGCCTACATACCTACATACCTACATACCTACATACCTACATACCTACATACCTACATACCTACATACCTACATACCTACGTACCTACATGCCTACATACCTACATACCTACATACGCTACATACCTACATACCTACATACCTACATACCTACATACCTACATACCTACATACCTACATACCTACATACCTACATACCTACATACCTACATACCTACATACCTACATACATACATACCTACATACATACATACCTACATACATACGTACCTACATACCTACATACCTACATACCTACATACCTACATACATACATACCTACATACATACCTACCTACATACCTACATACCTACATACCTACATGCCTACATACCTACATACCTACATACCTACATACCTACATACCTACATACATACATACCTACATACCTACATACATACATACCTACATACCTACATACATACATACCTACATACCTACATACATATATACCTACATACCTACATACATACATACCTACATACCTACATACATACATACCTACATACCTACATACATACATACCTACATACCTACATACATACATACCTACATTCCTACATACCTACATACCTACATACCTACATACCTACATACCTACATACCTACATACCTACATACCTACATACCTACATACCTACATACCTACATGCCTACATACCTACATACCTACATACCTACATACCTACATACCTACATACCTACGTACCTACGTACCTACATGCCTACATACCTACATACCTACATACCTACATACCTACATACCTACATACCTACATATCTACATACCTACATACCTACATACCTACATACCTACATACCTACATACCTACATACCTACATACCTACATACCTACATACCTACATACCTACATACCTACATACCTACTTACCTACATACCTACATACCTACATGCCTACATACCTACATACCTACATACCTAGATACGTACATACCTACATACCTACATACCTACATACATACATACATACCTACATACCTACATACATACATACCTACATACCTACATACATACATACCTACATACCTACATACCTACATACATACATACCTACATACCTACATACATACATACCTACATACCTACATACCTACATACCTACATACCTACATACCTACATACCTACATGCCTACATACCTACATACCTACATGCCTATATACCTACATACCTACATACCTACATACCTACATACCTACATACCTACATACCTACATACCTACATACCTACATACCTACATACCTACATACCTACATACCTACATACTTACATACCTACATACCTACATACCTACATACCTACATACCTACATACCTACATAACT
>CAUJBB010000148.1:47500-57822 GCA_963082805.1 Hemicrepidius hirtus | reverse complement strand
ACATACCTACATACATACATACCTACATACCTACATACCTACATACCTACATACCTACATACCTACATACCTACATACCTACATACCTACATACCTACATACCTACATACCTACATACCTACATACCTACATACCTACATACCTACATACCTACATACCTACATACCTACATACCTACATACCTACATACCTACATACATACATACCTACATACCTACATACATACATACCTACATACCTACATACATACATACCTACATACCTACATACCTACATACCTACATACCTACATACCTACATACCTACATACCTACATACCTACATACCTACATACCTACATACCTACATACCTACATACCTACATACCTACATACCTACATACCTACATACCTACATACCTACATACCTACATACCTACATACCTACATACCTACATACCTACATACCTACATACCTACATACCTACATACCTACATACCTACATACCTACATACTTACATACCTACATGCCTACATACCTACATACCTACATGCCTACATACCTACATACCTACATGCCTACATACTTACATACCTACATACCTACATACATACATACCTACATACCTACAAATATACATACCTACATACCTACATACATACATACCTACATACCTACATACATACCTACCTACATACCTACATACCTACATACCTACATACCTACATACCTACATACCTACATACCTACATACCTACATACCTACATACCTACATACCTACATACCTACATACCTACATACCTACATACCTACATACCTACATACCTACATACCTACATACCTACATACCTACATACCTACATGCCTACATACCTACATACCTACATACCTACATACCTATGTTCCTACATGCCTACATACCTACATACCTACATACCTACCTACCTACATACCTACATACCTACATACCTACATACCTACATACCTACATACCTACATACCTACATACCTACATACCTACATACCTACATACCTACATACCTACATACCTACATACATACATACCTACATACCTACATACATACATACCTACATACCTACATACCTACATACATACATACCTACATACATACATACCTACATACCTACATACCTACATACCTACATGCCTACATACTTACATACCTACATACCTACATACCTACATACCTACGTTCCTACATGCCTACATACCTACATACCTACATACCTACATACCTACATACCTACATACCTACATACCTACATACCTACATACCTACATACATACATACCTACATACCTACATACATACATACCTACATACCTACATACCTAAATACATACATACCTACATACATACATACCTACATACCTACATACCTACATACCTACATACCTACATACCTACATACCTACATACCTACATACCTACATACCTACATACTTACATACCTACATGCCTACATACCTACATACCTACATGCCTACATACCTACATACCTACATGCCTACATACCTACATACCTACATGCCTACATACCTACATACCTACATGCCTACATACCTACATACCTACATGCCTACATACCTACATACCTACATACCTACATACCTACATACCTACATACCTACATACCTACATACCTACATACCTACATGCCTACATACCTACATACCTACATGCCTACATACCTACATACCTACATACCTACATACCTACATACCTACATACCTACATACCTACATACCTACATACCTACATACCTACATACCTACATACCTACATACTTACATACCTACATACCTACATACCTACATACCTACATACCTACATACCTACATACCTACATACCTACATACCTACATACCTACATACCTACATACCTACATACCTACATACCTACATACCTACATACCTACATACCTACATACCTACATACCTACATACCTACATACCTACATACCTACATGCCTACATACCTACATACCTATATGCCTACATACCTACATACCTACATACCTACATACCTACATACCTACATACCTACATACCTACATACCTACATACCTACATACCTACATGCCTACATACCTACATACCTACATACCTACATACCTACATACCTACATACCTACATACCTACATACCTACATACCTACATACCTACATACCTACATACCTACATACCTACATACCTACATGCCTACATACCTACATACCTACATGCCTACATACCTACATACCTACATACCTACATACCTACATACCTACATGCCTACATACCTACATACCTACATACCTACATACCTACATACCTACATACCTACATACCTACATACCTACGTACCTACATGCCTACATACCTACATACCTACATACCTACATACCTACATACCTACATACCTACATACCTACATACCTACATACCTACATACCTACATACCTACATACCTACATACCTACATACCTACATACCTACATACCTACATACCTACATACCTACATACCTACATACCTACATACCTACATACCTACATACCTACATACATACATACCTACATACCTACATACATACATACCTACCTACATACCTACATACCTACATACCTACATGCCTACATACCTACATACCTACATACATACATTCCTACATACATACATACCTACATACATACATACCTACCTACATACCTACATACCTACATACCTACATACCTACATACCTACATACATACATACCTACCTACATACCTACATACCTACATACCTACATACCTACATACCTACATACCTACATACCTACATACCTACATACCTACATACCTACATGCCTACATACCTACATACCTACATACCTACATACCTACATACCTACATACCTACATACCTACGTTCCTACATGCCTACATACCTACATACCTACATACCTACCTACCTACATACCTACATACCTACATACCTAAATACCTACATACCTACATACCTACATACCTACATACCTACATACCTACATACCTACATACCTACATACCTACATACATACATACCTACATACCTACATACATACATACCTACATACCTACATACCTACATACATACATACCTACATACATACATACCTACATACCTACATACCTACATACCTACATGCCTACATACCTACATACCTACATACCTACATACCTACATACCTACGTTCCTACATGCCTACATACCTACATACCTACATACCTACATACCTACATACCTACATACCTACATACCTACATACCTACATACATACATACCTACATACCTACATACATACATACCTACATACCTACATACCTACATACATACATACCTACATACATACATACCTACATACCTACATACCTACATACCTACATACCTACATACCTACATACCTACATACCTACATACTTACATACCTACATGCCTACATACCTACATACCTACATGCCTACATACCTACATACCTACATGCCTACATACCTACATACCTACATGCCTACATACCTACATACCTACATACCTACATACCTACATACCTACATACATACATACCTACATACCTACATACATACATACCTACATACCTACATACATACATACCTACATACCTACATACATACCTACATACATACCTTCCTACATACCTACATACCTACATACCTACATACCTACATACCTACATGCCTACATACCTACATACCTACATGCCTACATACCTACATACCTACATGCCTACATACCTACATACCTACATGCCTACATACCTACATACCTACATACCTACATACCTACATACCTACATACCTACATACCTACATACCTACATACCTACATGCCTACATACCTACATACCTACATGCCTACATACCTACATACCTACATACCTACATACCTACATACCTACATACCTACATACCTACATACCTACATACCTACATGCCTACATACCTACATACCTACATACCTACATACCTACATACCTACATACCTACGTACCTACATGCCTACATACCTACATACCTACATACCTACATACCTACATACCTACATACCTACATACCTACATACCTACATACCTACATACCTACATATCTACATACCTACATACCTACATACCTACATACCTACATACCTACATACCTACATACCTACATACCTACATACATACATACCTACATACCTACATACCTACATACCTACATACCTACATACCTACATACCTACATACCTACATACCTACATGCCTACATACCTACATACCTACATACCTAGATACCTACATACCTACATACATACATACCTACATACCTACATACATACATACATACATACCTACATACCTACATACCTACATACCTACATACCTACATACCTACATACCTACATACCTACATACCTACATGCCTACATACCTACATACCTACATACCTAGATACCTACACACCTACATACATACATACCTACATACCTACATACATACATACATACATACCTACATACCTACATACCTACATACCTACATACCTACATACCTACATACCTACATACCTACATACCTACATACCTACATACCTACATACCTACATACATACATACCTACATACCTACATACATACATACCTACATACCTACATACCTATATACCTACATACCTACATACCTACATACCTACATACCTACATACTTACGTACCTACATGCCTACATACCTACATACCTACATACCTACATACCTACATACCTACATACCTACATACCTACATGCCTACATACCTACATGCCTACATACCTACATACCTACATGCCTACATACCTACATACCTACATACCTACATACCTACATACCTACATACCTACATACCTACATACCTACATGCCTACATACCTACATACCTACATACCTACATACCTACATACCTACATACCTACATACCTACGTACCTACATGCCTACATACCTACATACCTACATACCTACATACCTACATACCTACATACCTACATACCTACATACCTACATACCTACATACCTACATACCTACATACCTACATACCTACATACCTACATACCTACATACCTACATACCTACATACCTACATACCTACATAACTACATACCTACATACCTACATACCTACATACCTACATACCTACATACATACATACCTACATACCTACATACATACATACCTACCTACATACCTACATACCTACATACCTACATGCCTACATACCTACATACTTACATACATACATACCTACATACATACCTACCTACATACCTACATACCTACATACCTACATGCCAACATACCTACATACCTACATACCTACATACCTACATACCTACATACATACATACCTACATACCTACATACATACATAAATACATACCTACATACATACATACCTACATACCTACATACATACATACCTACATACCTACATACATACATACCTACATACCTACATACATACATACCTACATACCTACATACATACATACCTACATACCTACATACATACATACCTACATACCTACATACCTACATACCTACATACCTACATACCTACATACCTACATACCTACATACCTACATACCTACATACCTACATACCTACATACCTACATACCTACATACCTACATACCTACATACCTACATACCTACATACCTACATACCTACATACCTACATACCTACATACCTACATACATACATACCTACATACCTACATACATACATACCTACATACCTACATACATACATACCTACATACCTACATACCTACATACCTACATACCTACATACCTACATACCTACATACCTACATACCTACATACCTACATACCTACATACCTACATACCTACATACCTACATACCTACATACCTACATACCTACATACCTACATACCTACATACCTACATACCTACATACCTACATACCTACATACCTACATACCTACATACCTACATACCTACATACCTACATACCTACATACCTACATACTTACATACCTACATGCCTACATACCTACATACCTACATGCCTACATACCTACATACCTACATGCCTACATACTTACATACCTACATACCTACATACATACATACCTACATACCTACAAATATACATACCTACATACCTACATACATACATACCTACATACCTACATACATACCTACCTACATACCTACATACCTACATACCTACATACCTACATACCTACATACCTACATACCTACATACCTACATACCTACATACCTACATACCTACATACCTACATACCTACATACCTACATACCTACATACCTACATACCTACATACCTACATACCTACATGCCTACATACCTACATACCTACATACCTACATACCTACGTTCCTACATGCCTACATACCTACATACCTACATACCTACCTACCTACATACCTACATACCTACATACCTACATACCTACATACCTACATACCTACATACCTACATACCTACATACCTACATACCTACATACCTACATACCTACATACATACATACCTACATACCTACATACATACATACCTACATACCTACATACCTACATACATACATACCTACATACATACATACCTACATACCTACATACCTACATACCTACATGCCTACATACCTACATACCTACATACCTACATACCTACATACCTACGTTCCTACATGCCTACATACCTACATACCTACATACCTACATACCTACATACCTACATACCTACATACCTACATACCTACATACCTACATACATACATACCTACATACCTACATACATACATACCTACATACCTACATACCTAAATACATACATACCTACATACATACATACCTACATACCTACATACCTACATACCTACATACCTACATACCTACATACCTACATACCTACATACCTACATACTTACATACCTACATGCCTACATACCTACATACCTACATGCCTACATACCTACATACCTACATGCCTACATACCTACATACCTACATGCCTACATACCTACATACCTACATACCTACATACCTACATACATACATACCTACATACCTACATACATACATACCTACATACCTACATACATACATACCTACATACCTACATACATACCTACATACATACCTACCTACATACCTACATACCTACATACCTACATACCTACATACCTACATGCCTACATACCTACATACCTACATGCCTACATACCTACATACCTACATGCCTACATACCTACATACCTACATGCCTACATACCTACATACCTACATACCTACATACCTACATACCTACATACCTACATACCTACATACCTACATACCTACATACATACATACCTACGTACATACCTACATACCTACATACCTACATGCCTACATACCTACATACTTACATACATACATACCTACATACATACCTACCTACATACCTACATACCTACATACCTACATGCCAACATACCTACATACCTACATACCTACATACCTACATACCTACATACATACATACCTACATACCTACATACATACATAAATACATACCTACATACATACATACCTACATACCTACATACATACATACCTACATACCTACATACATACATACCTACATACCTACATACATACCTACATACCTACATACATACATACCTACATACCTACATACATACATACCTACATACCTACATACCTACATACCTACATACCTACATACCTACATACCTACATACCTACATACCTACATACCTACATACCTACATACCTACATACCTACATACCTACATACCTACATACCTACATACCTACATACCTACATACCTACATACCTACATACCTACATACCTACATACCTACATACCTACATACCTACATACCTACATACCTACATACCTACATACCTACATACCTACATACCTACATACCTACATACCTACATACATACATACCTACATACCTACATACATACATACCTACATACCTACATACATACATACCTACATACCTACATACCTACATACCTACATACCTACATACCTACATACCTACATACCTACATACCTACATACCTACATACCTACATACCTACATACCTACATACCTACATACCTACATACCTACATACCTACATACCTACATACCTACATACCTACATACCTACATACCTACATACCTACATACCTACATACCTACATACCTACATACCTACATACCTACATACCTACATACCTACATACCTACATACCTACATGCCTACATACCTACATACCTACATGCCTACATACCTACATACCTACATGCCTACATACTTACATACCTACATACCTACATACATACATACATACCTACATACCTACATACCTACAAATATACATACCTACATACCTACATACATACATACCTACATACCTACATACATACCTACCTACATACCTACATACCTACATACCTACATACCTACATACCTACATACCTACATACCTACATACCTACATACCTACATACCTACATACCTACATACCTACATACCTACATACCTACATACCTACATACCTACATACCTACATACCTACATACCTACATACCTACATGCCTACATACCTACATACCTACATACCTACATACCTACATACCTACATACCTACATACCTACATACCTACATACCTACATACCTACATGCCTACATACCTACATACCTACATACCTAGATACCTACATACCTACATACATACATACCTACATACCTACATACATACATACATACATACCTACATACCTACATACCTACATACCTACATACCTACATACCTACATACCTACATACCTACATACCTACATACCTACATACCTACATACCTACATGCCTACATACCTACATACCTACATACCTAGATACCTACATACCTACATACATACATACCTACATACCTACATACATACATACATACATACCTACATACCTACATACCTACATACCTACATACCTACATACCTACATACCTACATACCTACATACCTACATACCTACATACATACATACCTACATACCTACATACATACATACCTACATACCTACATACATACATACCTACATACCTACATACCTACATACATACATACCTACATACCTACATACCTAAATACCTACATACCTACATACCTACATACCTACATACCTACATACCTACATACCTACATACCTACATACCTACATACCTACATACCTACATACCTACATACCTACATACCTACATACTTACGTACCTACATGCCTACATACCTACATACCTACATACCTACATACCTACATACCTACATACCTACATACCTACATACCTACATACCTACATACATACATACCTACATACCTACATACCTACATGCCTACATACCTACATACCTACATACCTACATACCTACATACCTACATACCTACATACCTACATACCTACATACCTACATACCTACATACCTACATACCTACATACCTATATACCTACATACCTACATAAGTACATACCTACATACCTACATACCTACATACCTACATACCTACATACCTACATACCTACATACCTACATACCTACATACCTACATACCTACATACATACATACCTACATACCTACATACCTACATGCCTACATACCTACATACCTACATACCTACATACCTACATACCTACATACCTACATACCTACATACCTACATACCTACATACCTATATACCTACATACCTACATAAGTACATACCTACATACCTACATACCTACATACCTACATACCTACATACATACATACCTACATACATACATACCTACATACCTACATACCTACATACCTACATACCTACATACCTACATACCTACATACCTACATACCTACATACCTACATGCCTACATACCTACATACCTACATGCCTACATACCTACATACCTACATGCCTACATACCTACATACCTACATGCCTACATACCTACATACCTACATATCTACATACATACATACCTACATACCTACATACATACATACCTACATGCCTACATACCTACATACATACATACCTACATACCTACATACATACATACCTACATACCTACATACCTACATACCTACATACCTACATACCTACATACTTACGTACCTACATGCCTACATACCTACATACCTACATACCTACATACCTACATACCTACATACCTACATACCTACATACCTACATACCTACATACCTACATACCTACATACCTACATGCCTACATACCTACATACCTACATGCCTACATAC
>CAUJBB010000148.1:37500-42500 GCA_963082805.1 Hemicrepidius hirtus | reverse complement strand
ATACCTACATACCTACATACCTACAAGCCTACATACCTACATACCTACATACCTACATACCTACATACCTACATACCTACATACATACATACCTACATACCTACATACATACATACCTACATACCTACATACATACATACCTACATACATACATACCTACATAACTACATACATACATACCTACTTACCTACATACATACATACCTACATACCTACATACATACATACCTACATACCTACATACATACATACCTACATACCTACATACCTACATACCTACATACCTACATACCTACATACCTACATACCTACATTCCTACATACCTACATACCTACATACCTACATACCTACATACCTACATACCTACATACCTACATACCTACATACCTACATACCTACATACCTACATACCTACATACCTACATACCTACATACCTACATACCTACAAGCCTACATACCTACATACCTACATGCCTACATACCTACATACCTACATGCCTACATACCTACATACCTACATGCCTACATACCTACATACCTACATACCTACATACCTACAAATATACATACCTACATACCTACATACATACATACCTACATACCTACATACATACCTACCTACATACCTACATACCTACATACCTACATACCTACATACCTACATACCTACATACCTACATACCTACATACCTACATACCTACATACCTACATACCTACATACCTACATACCTACATACCTACATACCTACATACCTACATACCTACATACCTACATACCTACATACCTACATACCTACATGCCTACATACCTACATACCTACATACCTACATACCTACATACCTACATACCTACATACCTACATACCTACATACCTACATACCTACATACCTACATGCCTACATACCTACATACCTACATACCTAGATACCTACATACCTTCATACATACATACCTACATACCTACATACATACATACATACATACCTACATACCTACATACCTACATACCTACATACCTACATACCTACATACCTACATACCTACATACCTACATACCTACATACCTACATACCTACATACCTACATACCTACATACCTACATGCCTACATACCTACATACCTACATACCTAAATACCTACATACCTACATACCTACATGCCTACATACCTACATACCTACATACCTAGATACCTACATACCTACATACATACATACCTACATACCTACATACCTACATACATACATACATACCTACATACCTACATACCTACATACCTACATACCTACATACCTACATACCTACATACCTACATACCTACATACCTACATACCTACATACCTACATACCTACATACCTACATACATACATACCTACATACCTACATACATACATACCTACATACCTACATACATACATACCTACATACCTACATACCTACATACATACATACCTACATACCTACATACCTAAATACCTACATACCTACATACCTACATACCTACATACCTACATACTTACGTACCTACATGCCTACATACCTACATACCTACATACCTACATACCTACATACCTACATACCTACATACCTACATACCTACATACATACATACCTACATACCTACATACCTACATACCTACATACATACATACCTACATACCTACATACCTACATGCCTACATACCTACATACCTACATACCTACATACCTACATACCTACATACCTACATACCTACATACCTACATACCTACATACCTACATACCTACATACCTTCATACCTACATACCTACATACCTACATGCCTACATACCTACATACCTACATGCCTACATACCTACATACCTACATACCTACATACCTACATACCTACATACTTACGTACCTACATGCCTACATACCTACATACCTACATACCTACATACCTACATACCTACATACCTACATACCTACATACCTACATACCTACATACCTACATGCCTACATACCTACATACCTACATGCCTACATACCTACATACCTACATGCCTACATACCTACATACCTACATACCTACATACATACATACCTACATACCTACATACATACATACCTACATACCTACATACATACATACCTACATACCTACATACATACCTACCTACATACCTACATACCTACATACCTACATACCTACATACCTACATACCTACATACCTACATACCTACATACCTACATACCTACATACCTACATACCTACATACCTACATACCTACATACCTACATACCTACATACCTACATACCTACATACCTACATACCTACATACCTACATGCCTACATACCTACATACCTACATGCCTACATACCTACATACCTACATACCTACATACCTACATACTTACATGCCTACATACCTACATACCTACATACCTACATACCTACATACCTACATACCTACATGCCTACATACCTACATACCTACATGCCTACATACCTACATACCTACATGCCTACATACCTACATACCTACATGCCTACATACCTACATACCTACATACCTACATACATACATACCTACATACCTACATACCTACATACATACATACCTACATACATACCTACCTACATACCTACATACCTACATACCTACAAGCCTACATACCTACATACCTACATACCTACATACCTACATACCTACATACCTACATACATACATACCTACATACCTACATACATACATACCTACATACCTACATACATACATACCTACATACCTACATACCTACATACCTACATACCTACATACCTACATACCTACATACCTACTTACCTACATACCTACATACCTACATACCTACATACCTACATACCTACATACCTACATACCTACGTACCTACATGCCTACATACCTACATACCTACATACCTACATACCTACATACCTACATACCTACATACCTACATACCTACATACCTACATACCTATATACCTCATACCTACATACCTACATACCTACATACATACATACCTACATACATACATACCTACATACCTACATACCTACATACCTACATACCTACATACCTACATACCTACATACCTACATGCCTACATACCTACATACCTACATGCCTACATACCTACATACCTACATGCCTACATACCTACATACCTACATACATACATACCTACATACCTACATACATACATACCTACATACCTACATACATACATACCTACATACCTACATACATACCTACCTACATACCTGCATACCTACATACCTACATGCCTACATACCTACATACCTACATGCCAACATACCTACATACCTACATGCCTACATACCTACATACATACATACATACCAACATACCTACATACATACATACCTACATACCTACATACCTACATACATACATACCTACATACCTACATACCTAAATACCTACATACCTACATACCTACATACCTACATACCTACATACCTACATACCTACATACCTACATACCTACATACCTACATACCTACATACCTACATACCTACATACCTACATACCTACATACCTACATACCTACATACTTACGTACCTACATGCCTACATACCTACATACCTACATACCTACATACCTACATACCTACATACCTACATACCTACATACATACATACCTACATACCTACATACCTACATACCTACATACATACATACCTACATACCTACATACCTACATGCCTACATACCTACATACCTACATACCTACATACCTACATACCTACATACCTACATACCTACATACCTACATACCTACATACCTACATACCTACATACCTACATACTTACATACCTACATACCTACATACCTACATACCTACATACCTACATACCTACATACCTACATACCTACATACCTACATACCTACATACCTACATACCTACATACCTACATACCTACATACCTACATACCTACATACCTACATACCTACATGCCTACATACCTACATACCTACATGCCTACATACCTACATACCTACATACCTACATACCTACATACCTACATACCTACATACCTACATATCTACATACCTACATACCTACGTACCTACATGCCTACATACCTACGTAACTACATACCTACATACCTACATACCTACATACCTACATACCTACATACCTACATACCTACATACCTACATACCTACATACTTACATACCTACATACCTACATACCTACATACCTACATACCTACATACCTACATACCTACATACCTACATACCTACATACCTACATACCTACATACCTACATACCTACATACCTACATACCTACATGCCTACATACCTACATACCTATATGCCTACATACCTACATACCTACATACTTACATACCTACATACCTACATACCTACATACCTACATACCTACATACCTACATACCTACATACCTACATACCTACATACCTACATACCTACATACCTACATACTTACATACCTACATACCTACATACCTACATACCTACATACCTACATACCTACATACCTACATACCTACATACCTACATACCTACATACCTACATACCTACATACCTACATACCTACATACCTACATACCTACATACCTACATACATACATACCTACATACCTACATACCTACATACATACATACCTACATACATACATACCTACATACCTACATACCTACAAACCTACATACCTACATACCTACATACCTACATACCTACATACCTACATACCTACATACCTACATACCTACATGCCTACATACCTACATACCTACATGCCTACATGCCTACATACCTATATACCTACATACCTACATACCTACATACCTACATACCTACATACATACATACCTACATACCTACATACCTACATACATACATACCTACATACATACATACCTACATACCTACATACCTACATACCTACATACCTACATACCTACATACCTACATACGTACATACCTACATACATACCTACCTACA
>CAUJBB010000148.1:17500-32500 GCA_963082805.1 Hemicrepidius hirtus | reverse complement strand
TATATACAGAACTGCCAGGGAAATAAGATGTTCACTAATTTAATAAAATTTATAGTTAGAGTGGTTAAGTTTGTTTTCAAAAAATTATAAATGTCAGGAAGGCAACAATCACGAAGTACGCCTAATAAACAGTACGATTTAAGATCGCAAAGATTAAAAATAGACGTTAGTGAGATAGCAGGGGCATCAGCGGAAGACGACGTTTTTAAACCTCGTTCATCTTTATCACGATCACCCACTCGTACTCAAAATTTAGGGACAAAAGAATCTAGGGATTTAGAAATTAGTAACGACGATACGATTATTGCTGCTCATTCTTCAAATTTAGAATTAGACGAGTCTAGTGATTTAGAAATTCTTAGGGAAGACGTGCTTATTACTACAACATTAACAATAGAAAATCAAACAGGTGAAGACGTTGAATTAAAATCCGATTTAGACCAGTTTATAGATAAAATTGCAACCACTGAATTTATTTTCCCTGAACCCGAAACCACTTCCTTATTGCACGTACAGGGTGATCCTGAACATTCTGAGGGAAGTTCAGATAATCCTGACGAAGTAGAAGACCCTGTAGATACCCAAAATCCTGTAAATTCTGATAACTCAGATCATTTTGATTCAGATTCAGTTTTAGCAATGGCGCAAAACGACAGGACGATTAGTGAGGTTTTGACCAGTGCAAAACAGGCGATTTTGCCGAAATTCACTTGTCCTGACTTTTTCACGCCAGGTGAAAGCAATTGTGTAACGTTTTTCCAACAATTTGAACGCGCATCCCGCTGTAATGCATGGAATAATAATGAAAAGATTAGGCATTTTGGCAATTATCTTAAAGATTCGGCTAATCAGTGGTATATTCGCTTTGTGGAAAATCCACAAAATGCAACTTGCAAATGGTCCGACATAAAGGAGGCGTTCACGCACCATTTCGGCGGAAGCAGTAGCATAAGGGTGGCCCGACGTCAACTCCTGTCCCGAAAACAGCAAAAGAAGGAAACGGTCCTTAAATTTTATTACGATTTGTTAAGGTTAGCAGATAATGTACCAGGGGTACCTTTGTCTGATTTAAGAGATTATTTTGAAATGGGATTACTCCCACCATTACGAAACGCTTATCAAATTTTGGCACCCTCAGATGATCGGTTAAATGAAGACACCTTCCGCGAAGCAGTTTTGAAATTAGCGGATATTGAAAAAACCGCGATAGAAGGCGCGATCACGACGCGTGCGAATGACTACATTATGACGTTAAACGCTGATTTCACACCCAGCGGTGCCTCCGAGGGTCAACGCCGCAATTCCGAGGTCGAAGACCAAGGCCCACCAAATTATAATACAGGTTTTTCGAGGACCGGTTTTTCCAGACCTCCGGGTCCAATAGGACAAAGAGGCCGCACACAGGGGAACCCGTTCCGTTCACGAACCACTGACGCAAGGCCGCGATGTTACAATTGCGATCGACCGGGACATTTCATGAGGTCTTGTAACCAACCCCTACGGAATAGGTATCAAAATTCTAATTATCAGGGGAATAATAGGGCGCAAAATTTAGATAATTATCGGGGTACAAGTAATAATCAGCCACGAAATGACAATCGTTATCAAAACGAGGTTAGAAGGAACGACAGTCGTTCTCCCAACAGGAATGGTAGGAACGTAACTTTTTCCCGTACCCCGTCACCTGCTTTAAACTCCCCGGTGCGACATACGCAGGCTTAATGACGTATGTCGCCAAAGATAAAACTAGTTATAAGTCGCCGAGAATCCTTCAAGTAAAAGGTAAAGTTTTTGGAAGATCTACTAATATAATTGTAGATACAGGTAGTTTTTATAATATTATTTGTGAAAATCGTGTACCTCACGATAATATAGTACCATTGACCAAAAAGATTTCGCTAACAACCGCAAATAACCATAAAATTTTAATATTAGGTGAAGCTTTAGTTCCAGTTTTGCTAAATAATGTAGAAATAGACGTAGTGGCCTTAGTAATTGATAATTTCCCTTCAGCATTTTTATTAGGTGTAGAATTTTTACAGAATAATTCAGCATTTATAGATTTTTCAAATAACACATTAGTATTGCATGACGCCAACTTTGAAATCCCAGTAGTAATACCCTTTAATCATGGCAAACCATCAACCGCGAACCTCGTCATCAGTCCGGAATCCACATGTGATAATGTTTTAAAAGTAGCGCTTCAAGATGACGTAATTTTGACCAAAGGAAGTGTTGTCACTGTTCCCGTACAAGTCATCTTCCCCAGTCCAGCTGCTTCTGACGTCATTTGTCCTTCTGTGATGACGCAGTTCTCTTTCCAGATAAACGAAGCACCACTTCTGAAAAAATCAGTAATTATTAAGAAATTCCCTTATTTTGAGAATGATCAATTGTTAGTTCAGTTAGAGGTTTTAATAGTCGATAAAGTCAAATTGTTTTCTAGAACTACTCTTGGATATTTAATTCAAAATTCTTTCAGTCCAAATAGCGATGTATTTCTTGTACGAAATGAGCCCGAAGTTAGGCAACCCATTCAGCATAATATTAACCGAGATTTGAGCGAGACCGAATATAATTCCCTCTCTAAGCTCCTTACAGAATTTTCGGATATTTTTGCAGAATCCACAAGTGCTATGGGATTTACGGATCTAATAGTACATCACATAGATACTGGCGATTCAAACCCTATTAAATCGCGCCCCTATCGAGTTTCACATCAAGAACGAACAATTATCAAAGATCAAATAAACGAAATGTTAGATAATGGGGTAATTACACACTCCACCTCACCCTGGAGTAGCCCCGTGCTCTTAGTTAAAAAGAAAAGTGGCGAATTTAGGTTTTGTATTGATTATCGTAAACTTAATTCCATAACCCGAAAAAATAATTACCCTCTCCCTCTAATTGATGATGTTTTTCTATACCTTAATGGTGCAAAATTCTTTACCTGTTTAGATCTTTATGCCGGTTTTTGGCAATGCGGTTTAGACGAATCTAGCAAAGAAAAATCTGCCTTTATTACGACAGATGGATTATTTCAATTTGAAAAGTTACCCTTTGGTTTATGTAACGCCCCAGCAACCTTTCAAGCCTTAGCTGATCGAGTTTTCGAGGGATTAAAATGGAAAGAACTTATAGTTTACATGGATGATATTTTAGTATTTTCTTCCACTTTTGAGGAACATTTAGTTAGATTGCGACACGCATTCGAGCGTCTTCGAGCTGCTGGTTTAACCCTAAAACCCTCTAAATGTACTTATGCTCAAAACAAGGTTAAGTTATTAGGGCATGTAGTTTCTTCAGAAGGTTTAGCACCAGATCCCGATAAATTAAAAGCAATTTCTCATTTCCCAATTCCAACTACAGTAAAGGCTGTACAAAGTTTTCTTGGATTAGCTAATTATTACAGAAAATTCATTTTTAACTTTTCTATAATCGCGCGCCCTTTATACGAAATAACGAAAAAGGACGTCGAATTTCATTGGGGACAACATCAAGATAATGCTTTTAATCAGTTGAAGGACAAACTTACCAGTGCTCCTGTGTTGGTGCATTTTAACCCTGATTCTCCCAAAGAACTCAGGACGGATGCTTCCATAGCAGGGGTAGGGGGTGTTTTACTACAACAAGATGGAACTGAATGGCATCCCATAGCTTTTGTATCTCGTTCATTAACTAAAGCAGAAAAGAATTATAGTATAACAGAGTTAGAGGGTCTTAGTGTTATT
This sequence comes from Hemicrepidius hirtus, assembly GCA_963082805.1. Classification (NCBI taxonomy): domain Eukaryota; kingdom Metazoa; phylum Arthropoda; class Insecta; order Coleoptera; family Elateridae; genus Hemicrepidius; species Hemicrepidius hirtus. The sequence continues at coordinate 28,769 of CAUJBB010000148.1, read as the reverse complement.
TATTGTTTGACTTATTTAAGACATTTGATTCATGGTCGTCCTGTTACAATCGTCACCGATCATAATGCCGTTTGTTACATTACTACCATGAAGAACCCCACAGGTCGTTTAGCTAGATGGTCAATTAAACTTGCCGAGTTTGATTATGAGATTAAGTATAAGCCAGGCAAAATTCATAGGGATGCAGATGCGCTTTCTAGGAACCCTGCATCAGCCCCTACGGCTACGGATGAGGAAGATGCCATGGAGGTTCCTACTTATTTATTGGAAAGTCGGGAAATTTCTGAATTACAAGCAGCAGATCCGAAATTGTTAGATTTAATTAATGCTATTAAAAATCCTGAACAAGCAGGAATAGGGTTAGGTAGGCGCGCAAAGAACTTTATTTTACGAGAAGGGATTCTTTATCGAAAAAACCCTAGTACCGAAGGTGAACCCGATTTATTGGTGGTTCCTTCACAATTGAAGGAAGAAATTTTGTATAGTCATCATAACGAGCCAATGTCAGGTCATTTAGGTTTCACTAGGACTTATTATAAAATAAAAAATAGGTATTATTGGGAAGGACTACAATCAGATGTTGAAAAATACGTTCGGGGATGTCCCGATTGTCAATCCCGCAAGGGACAGAAGTATCTGAAACCAGCAGGACTTCTGCAACCCATCTCGGTAGGTTTACCTTTCGATAGGGTTGGTATTGATTTATTAGGGCCTTTTGTGAAAACACGCCGTGGTAAAACTATGATTGTAGTAGCTGTAGATTACGCTACCAGATGGGTAGAAGCAAAAGCTCTCCCTAATGGTAAAGCCGTACCAATCGCGAATTTTATTTTTGAAAATATAATCGCGAGACATGGATGTCCTCGATATTTACTTAGCGATCGTGGGCAAACATTTAAATCAGAATTGGTAGGAGAATTATTAAAAATTATGGGGGTGCGAAGTAATTTTACAACCGCGTATCATCCCCAGTGTAATGGATTAACGGAAAGGTTTAACGGAACCTTAGTTAACATGTTATCTTTGTATGTAAATACACAACAAACCGATTGGGATTTGTACGTCCCTCATGCAGTGTTTGCATACAACACTACTCGGCAAGACACCTTGCGAGTATCTCCCTTTTTTGTAGTTTATGCTAGGGAGGCAGTTCTTCCGACGGAAGCAACTCTTAAACAAGATGTCCAGACGGAGGACATCGTACAACTTAGGGATCGCGCATTACACGTCAGGAGTCGTGTTATTGAAAATATACATAATAAGCAACATAAAGACAAGCAGCGATACGATTCTAAACATCGCCCGCTTAATTTTGAAATAGGGGATAAAGTTAAGGTTTTTACCCCAGTAAGAAAAGTAGGAAAATCACCTAAATTGATGTGTAGATTTTTCGGTCCATACGAGATTGTAGAAAAGCTTAGTGATGTAAATTATCTTGTTAGAAAGGGTCTAACCAGTAGATCCAAAACGGACGTCGTCCACGTAGGTCGCATTTTACCCTATCACGAGCCTTGGACCTCAACTCCTGATCCTCTTGCGTCCACATCCTTTGAAGTCGAACCTGAAACCGAAAGTGAAGCTTAGAAACCGAAGCTTCAAATGCTATATTTGCTTAAGAGATTTTCATTGTCACTCATACCCTAAAAATGTATCCACAGAGCATCAAACGCTCCAACCGTCGCGCAGAGGGTGCGCCCGACCGTCTTTGTGGATTTACAATTCATGTACGACCAGGAGTGTCGGCATGTTTTGAAAGAATTCGCGGTGGTGATGCCAGAGGGGAAGATCACCTCAGTCGTATTCAAGCCGCCATGTCCATGGCAGCGGCTTTCGCCAATCGTGAAGGGGAGGAACAAGTATGTCACGGACCATATCCATGGGATACGGTGGAGTGATGGGGAGACTCCCTATAGTCAGATGGTGAGGATCCTGGAGGAGATCTTGACACCCTTCTCGGTGGTAGTGAAGGGCTTGGAGAAGGTCAGGTTCCTCCTACAGATGGTGCCAGTACTAGACGTGGAGGAGTCCACTTGTCCGAGGTTACCCCTGCACAGCATAGCACCTTGTAAGCATCACATATGGCAAGGAAAATGTGCAGCTTACCAAGCGATGTATTTGCTGCACTACGAACAAATCACGGGGAGGACAGCACTCCCCACGGTCCACCCTTCACCCCACGTCTTCGAATCATCCCTGCGACCGGCTGAAAATTGGGATGAACCTATATGGAGTCCGTTTTCAACCGAAGGAGGCGAACCGGCATCCACCCCAGCTTCAGTGGAAGCGAATGCAGGATCGACCTCCAGTACAGAGACCGCCCCAGGCGAAGCCATTATAGACGAGACACGACCCACCCCAGAGAACGATTGCAGATCAAATTCATCCACTACCACGGTTCCACATAACCACGAGGCATCTCCTGAGTCCCCAAGATTCCAGGCAGCGCAGCCCGCTAACAACGCTACTTCTTCACGGATCGCACCGAAAGAAGAAGTCGCCGACGAACAATCATGGCGCGCCCCGCCTCAGGTAGACATTGATCTCACAGGTGAAGACACCTCCGACGAAGAGGATGAATTGCTCTTCGTGCCGTCATTCATACCCGACAGTCCGTCCTTCACCCCAACGCCTTCGCCCATCCCTCCAAGCAACAGCAATCAAATAGAAACTAAATATTCACCATCCGCCCCGGAATGTCCCGCGATAGAAGTATATTGTTATTCCCCCACGTCACCGGTATATACTCCCGCAGCGTCTCCGTGTCCGCCCTACTCACCAGGGTTGCCATGGGACTTTGCGTGAGTCCTCTTCAGCCCCCTCGGGTCCACCAACCTACGGATTACCATCGCCCCCAGGGGCGAGAGATCAGGTACCCCAGGGCTGATAGGGTTACTACTACCACGGTGTAACAACCAACCACTACCAGCCCATGGTAGCTTTCTCGGGGCGCCTCAAGGGCACCTCTGAAAAACGGAATACAGATATGACAAGGACGAAAATGGAAAAGACGACGGCTACTTACCCATCGTCACGGGCCATCGCGTTTAGGTCCGCACCTGCGCCTCCCTCCAAATCTATTTCCTCTATAGGAGGAAGCGGGAGTGCAGGGCGAACCGTCCGAACAGCCCGGACGACCCTCCTCATCGGGACGTACCTTGGAGGAGGAGGTCCCCTTTCTTCCGGTATAGACTCATAGTCCGGTATGGACTCGTAGTCCGGAAGGGCCCCAGGGCCCACCTCGAGGCCCGGATCCCCCACCACTTCGAGATAAGCCGGACCATCATCGACCCCATACGCTGGATTGCTGATTGCTAAAATAAAGAAGACACTAAAGTTAGTGCAGTGAAAAGTGACAAAGTGACTCTACAAGCCCAGAGCATAAACAATGTACATAGAAATAAGCAAATATACTTGTAAGCAAATGAACTTTAATTAGAAGTAAGATTAGTGTTAGAGATTAGTACCCAGACCTGAATATTAATGATAATTATTTGTTTAAGTAAGAGTAATGGAGTAAGCATTACAGATATAAAGATATAAGAAGAATATTAATAAATTATGTGTAGATATCTGACTGATCAGAGTTTTATTTGAGAGAACGTGGAGAACAAAAAGGTTTGTTTTATGATTTCAGATTGGTTTTAACCATTGTGGTGAACTACCTACAAATAGGAATAGGGACTCCAGTCAAGGTAACCACAGGAGCCTTTTGGAAGCGATTGCCGGATACAATCACCTACGCAGCAACCATACCTTTGACCTATCAAGCAATCTGGTATGGAATCCCTCAACAAAACAAACGCATACCAAACGACCCCTTATGCGGACACAACGAAACCCATGTCTGCAAGATGGCCGTTGAAGTAGATGAACTACTAAAGGTTTTCGATGGCGAGCTCACGCTTTTAAGGGAAGCCCTCGATCCACAGCATTGGGGAACCTACAAACCAAGTGTATTGGACCAACCTACGGAACCTCCCTCATCAAGGAAGGATAAAAGGGCCATAGAATTCGTTGCTGATTTCTTCTCGTGGTGTTGTGGTGTAGCCACAAATCGTAAGGTAGACTCCCTGCGCACGGACGAGCATGATTTACAACAAATATTATTGAAACTTAGTTTAGGATTAAATCGACACCTACGCGATGTAGCTAATAATTCCCATGCATTTTTAATCTATCATAGGCAAGTCGAACGAAATTTTGCAGAAACTAGGCGCAACATCGACAAGTTGGATCGTATCGATCACAATTTGCGGAATACCATCGATAGGACTGCTGCGCACTCCGACATGAATACTCAACGGGTAATGTTTTATGTTTATAACAATTTATTACGTTTAATTAATTTTGAACGCACCGTAAATAATTTAGAGATTATGAATCAATGTAAAGATCACAAAATTCCGACTGCAGTGGTACATCCTAAAGTACTTCGTCATGATTTATTTATGCTCCTTAAAACGTTAAAACCTGCAGGGCACGAACTTGCAATCCCTATTTACGAAATTTCTCGTTATTATAAATTACCGATTGCAGATTGTACTTTTACTGATACTAATATTATTGTTAGTCTTCGAGTTCCAATAGTTCCCAGCGATCTTCGATGGGGCTTATTCGAACTTATGACAACCCCTTTTGCGTGGAAAAATGATACTTGTACGTTAATGCATGACACCCTGTATCTTGCGGTGGCATCACCCACCTCAGATAACAGCAAAATTGCAGCCATGCGACCCATTTCCGGGTCCGGGTTACATCATTGTCGACCCTTTCAAGACAAACTTTGCTATTTACCTAGATTTACAGCTGATAGTAGTTTCGGCCCGCAGTGCGCTTATCGCATGTTCACGGGATCAACCGTGGATGAACTTGGAAAACACTGTCCCTTTCAATGTCATACAAGTCAGTCAATGACTATCACAGAAATTCGCGATGATATTTTTACAATTACCCACCCGAAAAATAAAACGATTGTCAGGTGCCCAGACGCAGATACTCCTTTAGACCCTTCGGTCTACAATCAACCGGGAGCCCTTCAACTAAAATTACCCTGTAGTTGTTCTTTACATGTGAATAACAAAGAAGTTATTTCACCCCGTTTCCCTTGCACAACCCAAGGCGAAAAGAATCACGAAGTAATTCATATTTTACCAGCTATCTGGTCTAACTTAAAAACTTATATATTACAAGTTCACTTATCGGAACCTACTTTTGATAACATGTCGGAATGTTTAAATGTAAATTGGTCAACTTCGATCCCTCATTTAAATTTAACTACTGCTTCTACTTTTAGTCGCATAGAAGACACCCTTGACGCAGCATTAGAAAAAACCTACGGAGACCTTTATGCCTATCACGGTGATTCTGTTTATTTAATTTGGAATATAATTCTATCAGCGGTAGTAGCCTATTTGTTTCATAAAAGAGGTGCCGTATTAATTAATTTAGCTCGTCCGGTTGCGTCCCAAAGTTTCCGAAATCCCCCACGATCATTTAATCACACACTTTTGGTATCCCTTATGTGGTTTTGTTTAGCTGGTTTCATAATTGTTACCATTTTTATAATTGCATATTGCTTTTATCGGCTTAATAAAATCAGGAAAATGAAGAATCGCCATATCCCTTTGAAGGAGATATTCGAAGATAACAAATGGATTCAAAACCCGACTTACCGAAAAACTAAATCTGGTAAGAAAACTGATAAACCTTTAACAGCATGTAGGTTTGCTCCTATCACCACAATCGAAGAAGAACCAGTCGCTGAGACTGCTACAGAGAATTTGAAACTGCCAGTGGGAAAGAGTGTAACATTGACACTTCAATCCGGCTCAGTTTTCCGGCAGGGTACCATCCCGGAAAAATCCACCGGAACTCAATAAATTGATTCACATGGTGGACGGTAATGGAAAATTTTTTATTGTTTTTGAGAGTTTAAGGATACCAAGTGGTAAGTACATTAATTGAATTAAATATGTCTTTTAAGGCCGGATTTCCATTATCGCTGTATGTTTTTGATGATGATAAGCGCTATATTTTATGGATTATGAGAATTTTATGGATATATATGATTATGAGATTTTATGAGAATTTATGGATTTTGAGATACTCGAGTATTAAGACCCTGAATTTGCAATTTTTCAAAGTATTCCTTCACGATGTTTCGGACTTTCTAAGCGGGGAGAGAAAAAGTGCACTCTCTGCCTTCACGCTTTCAAAATTTTCAGTTATTTTACATTCCTAAATTACTTATGACAAATTGTAGATTAGATTTTGGTTAAGCTATCCCAAGGAAAAATTCTGGGATCAGGTGGTCTCCTACATCCGCGAATGAGGACGGATGAGGCTAGATAATGATAGTTTTTTCTAGGAAAACGCATGATGATTGCGTAATTTAAGGCAGAATATGGTATCCTCCTTTTTGGTTTCGTGTCTTCCGTCTTATTCACATAAATAAACGAAGTCACAAAGAGATAAATCAGTCAGCACAGAGAATTAGTTGAAACCAGTTCAAGAAGTTGTGTAAGAGTTTTTCAACAAAGAACAGGTCAGAAGTTTAAGTTTAATGGGTATTAATCAACAATTAAATATTAATTAACAAAGTTTAGTGGATATTAACCAACGATTGAATAACAATTAGAAATAGTAAATAATTAAGTAACAATTAACAATTAGTGGTATAAATTAGATCGTAAGAAAAAAACTAACTAAACATGAATAATCTCATGTTGTTTCAAATCTTAATTGTTATCGTCGTGGCAGAAAAAATCCCAGATTTCTTAAGCATCGACGTCACGTCTGGAATCCATATTCAAAGATTACCTAATGTGAGCTTTTATCAATTAACAAAACCAATTTTGTTTAAATTGGAAAGACCTAAGAGTTTATTGGATAAACTAAATTGTTCGAATTTCTGCACGGCAGCAGTAAATAAACCTTTGTGTGAATTTATACGTAGTGATGTATCAGAATATTTTTCATTAATTAATTTAGATAATAAGAGAGAGAAAACAGACATATTAGTAGATGATGGTGAGATCTTTGATTATCAATTTGCAACAAGAAATCATATAACGCGAATGTTTACCTCTGATAGTGAAATTGAGGAATTAATTGATAGAATAACTAGTTTAAGGCAAATACCTTTGTACAATTTATCTTACCCAGATCAGTTTAAAACTATTCTTGGTGGGATTGGTTGTCTTCATGCTAAATTAGCCGAATATATTTACTGGGACGCGATTATCAGATATCAATGGTCAAAGTCACTTGTTAATATGTGTCAAAATAAAAAGTTGCAATTAGATATAGTCCCTATGGTAGAATTAAGTAAGGTTTTGCATCAAATTAATGATGAAAGTTACAGCCCAGCACTCAACAACATAGCATCGTACTATAACCTACCCTTGGTCGAATGTACTTTGTCTAAAGGATCCGCTTTAATTGGTCTACACGTACCAATGATCCACAACCTCTTAAAAGGTTTACGAATGAGGAAAATGCTAACGCCTAATTTCGCTTGGGAAAATTACACTTGCTCTGTAGATGTACCAGCCTTTAACTTCGCCTTGGTGGAACTCGATTCCCAATGGACGATCTTACTACCTAAGTGCGATCCATTTAAAGATGAATTGTGTTTGGTTTCTAACAACTACGGAAACCACGCCCTAGGAGTCGCCTGTGTGAAACAAGCTCTAGCTGGAGGTTCTGTGCAACAATTATCAAATGTGTGCCCTTTATCCTGTAAAGATACTGGAAGAAACACCCAATTTCTAGTGCCAATTGGACTCAACAAGTTTTTGGTGACTCATCCCGATCCAAAGCTGCAAGTACATTGTCCGAATAGCCAACAAACCTTAAATGCCTCGATTGGAACTCTTTTGGTCACGTTACCTTGTGACTGTTTCCTGAAAGACTATAATGGAGTAGAAGTCAAGCCAACTTATGCCTGTCAAGAAGAAAACAAAGACAAACTCGACATCCGGGTAGCAGTTCCCGCCGCTTGGATTCGATTGGAAGGTCTGAAAATTCCGCCTTATGGAGACTCTAGTCCTAAGTTTGCTACTTTGAGCACCTGTTTAAACTACAAATGGCTACAACAGTACGAGAATCATAAACCTAAGTCCGATACTGTTTCCCTTTCCCTAATTGGAATCCTTTACTTTATTGTAACTTCCTTAGCTATTCTTGGATTTTTCCTACACCGACTAATCCAGAACCAATTCCTTAATTACCTTCCTTTGAGCACGGTATCACGTAGACCGTCCGCTCCAGGCTTTTCTTCAAGAAGAACCCCATCACCCTCGAGGACCACTCCTCGACGAACCCCATCACCTCCAAGGACCCTCGCTCGACGACCAACGTCGTTACGTTTGGATGGACCGCCTAGAACCCGGTTCGCCCCAGATTTACCTCCTCGAAACCCAACCCCGGAGAGTGCCTATCTACAACCTGTTGAAGGCGCTAAAGTATTTGTGCCTCCTACCGAAAGTACTAAGGGATACATACCCTTAAGTCAACTGATGCAGTCTGGAGGACAAGTTTACAGTTCACCAACGGAGGAATACCTGCCTATGACAAGTCCAGGAGGACCACGCCCCATGGCGTATCTGTAAATCAACGACCTTCAAGCTGTTGCTATGTATAAAGGAGATTTCCCGTCCCCATTTGAAATTAAAAATTCACAGATGTCGTAGTAGTCCGAATTTTTGTATGGGATACTTTGAAACCCCCAGGCACATGCTATGTATAACGGAGTGTTCCCGTTTTGTGCATTTTGGTAGTTTATGTATGCTGTGGGATTATCGAAATTTATTCCTAGTATGTAAAACTTCACCAAGTTAAAAATTTCGTCCCCTAACAACTCTTATAATGATTGAAACCTTATCATTCAGTAAGTCCAGTTCCCGCGAAGAGGTCAAAATTAGGCTTCCCATATTATCCAATGAAAATCCCCAAAAGTTTTCAAAACGCCCCAAGAAAACGTTACCCATAAAATGGGTGTTCTCCTTTTATAATTTCTATTGAACTCTTTGGATATCAAACTTGTTGCAACTCAACAACCCCCTCCGCTAGCAGCACACACACAAACCAATACATCAACCGAAAAATTTATTTTGTGAAAGCAAGTGTTTCGTGAAAATTAGTGCTATTAAAATTAAATAACCCCTTCTAAAGAAGTGATTTTCAAAGGTTTCCTCGACCATGTTTAATAATAAATTGTGAATATAATAATAAAATTGTGAATATAATAATAATTAATTATAAAGTGTTACTTACCACTTGAAGAAGAATTCATGTTCACTGTTAACTGTGTCACTGATGAACTAAGACTGAAAACCGAGTTGAACGTTTACTAGTGCGTAAAATTTGCAATTATAACGGCCAAAAGTGATAACGGCCTTATCGTCATCCTGTTGTTCGAGAGTGTTGCGGAAATTAATATTTTTAATTTGAAAATAACGAATTGTTTAACTAATTAATCTGATATATGTATACATTGTAATATTTAATAAGGGAGATTGTGGTCTTTGTGGTTTTTGAAAACCGCGAAAGGTGATTGCATACCGCAAAACGTGCTTATGCAAACACACAAAACCACAACAGTACTAGGATGCTAGGATAAACAGAGGCTATTATTTTTTCAAATTAGAAATCATTATCTGAAATGCGTAATTAATAAATGTTCATAATTGCGAACTAGATTACGTTCAAAGTTTTCTATATACCTCTCTTTATCGCTGGACTCCTTTCTCCTTTTCTATTTTTATATTTTTTATATTTTGATATTTGAATTTTATATACGTGTTTATAATCTTAGTTTCCACGTACATACAGAGCTAAAAAGAGTTCGCCCACGCGACGACAACTTAGATAACTTTAGGCGTTCTCGCAAACAAGTTCATTCATGAAAATTCACATGATATTTTCGACTCTTTGGCTTTCTATGTATTAGGATTGCATGAATAGTATTAGATATTATTTTTTATTCTTTGTTAAAGGAACTAGTTTCCTGACAAGACGATGAGAATAGAATCTATCACACCAGTGCCGTAGTCAGTATGTTTTCACTTCGGGAGAAGTGTCCCTCTTTTAGTACCGGGGGAGATTTGTCACGTATAATTATTGATTACCTAATATTGGTTATCTAATAGTTAAATGCGTACGTTCCTTTGTTCATAAATTAAAGGTGACCTTTCTTCACGGAACTTAAACTTTCCGCTGTGAATAATTATCCCATAATTATCCTCTTAGATCACGCATGATTCGTAGTAATAGATGAGTTAAACCGGATCTAGGTTAACCAACGCGTACGTTTAACCCTTGAAAGATCATGGTCAACTGGTGAATGTTCTATTCTTTGCGTCAATGATTTTGAGTATAAATGCGGTGGTTTTGAGGCATTCTGGGCAGTTCGATCAGAGTCAGTTGTGACAAGTGAACAGACCCCAGAACATCTCAAGATGACCACCTACCAGATTATGTAAGTTTACTTTCAAATATATTCTTTTAATGGTATTTATGCTTTTATTATGTCTTGCAACCCTAAACCAGTCGCAAGCTACACCCTATAAAACCAAATGCGACAATACCTACATACCTACATACATACATACCTACATACATACATACCTACATACCTACATACCTACATACCTACATACCTACATACCTACATACCTACATACCTACATACTTACATACCTACATGCCTACATACCTTCATACCTACATGCCTACATACCTACATACCTACATGCCTACATACCTACATACCTACATGCCTACATACCTACATACCTACATACCTACATACCTACATACATACATACCTACATACCTACATACATACATACCTACATACCTACATACATACATACCTACATACCTACATACATACCTACATACATACCTACCTACATACCTACATACCTACATACCTACATACCTACATGCCTACATACCTACATACCTACATGCCTACATACCTACATACCTACATGCCTACATACCTACATACCTACATGCCTACATACCTACATACCTACATACCTACATACCTACATACCTACATACCTACATACCTACATACCTACATACCTACATGCCTACATACCTACATACCTACATGCCTACATACCTACATACCTACATACCTACATACCTACATACCTACATACCTACATACCTACATACCTACATACCTACATACCTACATACCTACATACTTACATACCTACATACCTACATACCTACATACCTACATACCTAC
>CAUJBB010000147.1:67500-73953 GCA_963082805.1 Hemicrepidius hirtus | reverse complement strand
ACATACCTACATACCTACATACCTACATACCTACATACATACATACTTACATACCTACATGCCTACATACCTACATACCTACATGCCTACATACCTACATACCTACATGCCTACATACCTACATACCTACATGCCTACATACCTACATACCTACATACCTACATACCTACATACCTACATACCTACATACCTACATGCCTACATACCTACATACCTACATGCCTACATACCTACATACCTACATGCCTACATACCTACATACCTACATACCTACATACCTACATACCTACATATCTACATACCTACATACCTACATACCTACATACCTACATACCTACATACATACATACTACATACCTACATGCCTACATACCTACATACCTACATGCCTACATACCTACATACCTACATACCTACATACCTACATACCTACATACTTACATACCTACATAGCCTACATACCTACATACCTACATACCTACATACATACCTACCTACATACCTACATACGTACATACCTACATACCTACATACCTACATACCTACATACCTACATGCCTATATACCTACATACCTACATACCTAGATACCTACATACCTTCATACCTACATACATACCTACCTACATACCTACATACCTACATACCTACATACCTACATACCTACATACCTACATACCTACATGCCTATATACCTACATACCTACATACCTAGATACCTACATACCTACATACATACATACCTACATACCTACATACATACATACATACATACCTACATACCTACATACATACATACCTACATACCTACATACATACATACCTACATACCTACATACCTACATACATACATACCTACATACCTACATACATACATACCTACATACCTACATACCTACATACCTACATACCTACATACCTACATACCTTCATATACCTACATACCTACATGCCTACATACCTACACACCTACATGCCTACATACCTACATACCTACATGCCTACATACCTACATACCTACATACCTACATACCTACATACCTACATACCTACATACCTACATACCTACATGCCTATATACCTACATACCTACATACCTAGATACCTACATACCTACATACATACATACCTACATACCTACATACATACATACATACATACCTACATACCTACATACATACATACCTACATACCTACATACATACATACCTACATACCTACATACCTACATACATACATACCTACATACCTACATACATACATACCTACATACCTACATACCTACATACCTACATACCTACATACCTACATACCTACATACCTACATACCTACATACCTACATACCTACATACCTACATACCTACATACCTACATACCTACATACCTACATACCTACATACCTACATACCTACATACCTACATACCTACATACCTACATACCTACATACCTACATACCTACATACCTACATACCTACATACCTACATACCTACGTACCTACATGCCTACATACCTACATACCTACATACCTACATACCTACATACCTACATACCTACATACATACATACCTACATACCTACATACCTAAATACCTACATACCTACATACCTACATACATACATACCTACATACCTACATACCTATGTGCCTACATACCTACATACCTACATGCCTACATACCTACATACCTACATGCCTACATACCTACATACCTACATGCCTACATACCTACATACCTACATGCCTACATACCTACATACCTACATACCTATATACCTACATACATACATACCTACATACCTACATACCTACATACCTACATACCTACATACCTACATCCATACATACCTACATACCTACATACATACATACCTACATACCTACATACCTACATACCTACATATATACATACCTACATACCTACATACATACATACCTTCATACCTACATACATACCTACCTACATACCTACATACCTACATACCTACATACCTACATACCTACATACCTACATACCTACATACCTACATGCCTATATACCTACATACCTACATACCTAGATACCTACATACCTACATACATACATACCTACATACCTACATACATACATACATACATACCTACATACCTACATACATACATACCTACATACCTACATACATACATACCTACATACCTACATACCTACATACCTACATACCTACATACCTACATACCTACATACCTACATACCTACATACCTACATACATACATACCTACATACATACATACCTACATACCTACATACCTACATACCTACATACCTACATACCTACATACCTACATACCTACATACCTACATACCTACATACATACACACCTACATACCTACATACATACATACCTACATACCTACATACCTACATACATACTTACCTACATACATACATACCTACATACCTGCATACCTACATACCTACATACCTAAATACCTACATACCTACATACATACATACCTACATACCTACATACCTACATACATACTTACCTACATACATACATACCTACATACCTACATACCTACATACCTACATACCTACATACCTACATACCTACATACCTACATACCTACATACCTACATACCAAAATACCTACATACCTACATACCTACATACCTACATACCTACATACCTACATACCTACATACCTACATACCTACATACCTACATACCTACATACCTACATACCTACATACCTACATACCTACATACCTACATACCTACATACCTACATACCTACATACCTACATACCTACATACCTACATACCTACATACCTACATACCTACATACCTACATACCTACATACCTACATACCTACATACATACATACTTACATACCTACATGCCTACATACCTACATACCTACATGCCTACATACCTACATACCTACATGCCTACATACCTACATACCTACATGCCTACATACCTACATACCTACATACCTACATACCTACATACCTACATACCTACATACCTACATACCTACATATCTACATACTTACATACCTACATGCCTACATACCTACATACCTACATGCCTACATACCTACATACCTACATGCCTACATACCTACATACCTACATGCCTACATACCTACATACCTACATACCTACATACCTACATACCTACATATCTACATACCTACATACCTACATACCTACATACCTACATACCTACATACATACATACTTACATACCTACATGCCTACATACCTACATACCTACATGCCTACATACCTACATACCTACATGCCTACATACCTACATACCTACATGCCTACATACCTACATACCTACATACCTACATACCTACATACCTACATACCTACATACCTACATACCTACATACCTACATATCTACATACTTACATACCTACATGCCTACATACCTACATACCTACATGCCTACATACCTACATACCTACATGCCTACATACCTACATACCTACATGCCTACATACCTACATACCTACATACCTACATGCCTACATACCTACATACCTACATACCTACATACCTACATACCTACATACCTACATACTTACATACCTACATGCCTACATACCTACATACCTTCATACCTACATACATACCTACCTACATACCTACATACCTACATACCTACATACCTACATACCTACATACCTACATACCTACATGCCTATTTACCTACATACCTACATACCTAGATACCTACATACCTTCATACCTACATACATACCTACCTACATACCTACATACCTACATACCTACATACCTACATACCTACATACCTACATGCCTATATACCTACATACCTACATACCTAGATACCTACATACCTACATACATACATACCTACATACCTACATACATACATACATACATACCTACATACCTACATACATACATACCTACATACCTACATACATACATACCTACATACCTACATACCTACATACATACATACCTACATACCTACATACATACATACCTACATACCTACATACCTACATACCTACATACCTACATACCTACATACCTACATACCTTCATATACCTACATACCTACATGCCTACATACCTACACACCTACATGCCTACATACCTACATACCTACATGCCTACATACCTACATACCTACATACCTACATACCTACATACCTACATACCTACATACCTACATACCTACATGCCTATATACCTACATACCTACATACCTAGATACCTACATACCTACATACATACATACCTACATACCTACATACATACATACATACATACCTACATACCTACATACATACATACCTACATACCTACATACATACATACCTACATACCTACATACCTACATACATACATACCTACATACCTACATACATACATACCTACATACCTACATACCTACATACCTACATACCTACATACCTACATACCTACATACCTACATACCTACATACCTACATACCTACATACCTACATACCTACATACCTACATACCTACGTACCTACATACCTACATACCTACATACCTACATACCTACATACCTACATACCTACATACCTACATACCTACATACCTACATACTTACATACCTACATACCTACATACCTACATACCTACATACCTACGTACCTACATGCCTACATACCTACATACCTACATACCTACATACCTACATACATACATACCTACATACCTACATACCTACATACCTACATACCTACATACCTACATACCTTCATATACCTACATACCTACATGCCTACATACCTACACACCTACATGCCTACATACCTACATACCTACATGCCTACATACCTACATACCTACATACCTACATACCTACATACCTACATACCTACATACCTACATACCTACATGCCTATATACCTACATACCTACATACCTAGATACCTACATACCTACATACATACATACCTACATACCTACATACATACATACATACATACCTACATACCTACATACATACATACCTACATACCCACATACATACATACCTACATACCTACATACCTACATACATACATACCTACATACCTACATACATACATACCTACATACCTACATACCTACATACCTACATACCTACATACCTACATACCTACATACCTACATACCTACATACCTACATACCTACATACCTACATACCTACATACCTACATACCTACATACCTACATACCTACATACCTACATACCTACATACCTACATACCTACATACCTACATACCTACATACCTACATACCTACATACCTACATACCTACATACCTACATACCTACATACCTACATACCTACGTACCTACATGCCTACATACCTACATACCTACATACCTACATACCTACATACCTACATACCTACATACATACATACCTACATACCTACATACCTAAATACCTACATACCTACATACCTACATACCTACATACCTACATACCTACATACCTACATACCTACATACCTACATGCCTACATACCTACATACCTACATGCCTACGTACCTACATACCTACATGCCTACAT
Organism: Hemicrepidius hirtus; assembly: GCA_963082805.1. Lineage (NCBI taxonomy): Eukaryota > Metazoa > Arthropoda > Insecta > Coleoptera > Elateridae > Hemicrepidius > Hemicrepidius hirtus. The sequence continues at coordinate 68,383 of CAUJBB010000147.1, read as the reverse complement.
ACCTACAGACCTACATACCTACATACCTGCATACATACATACCTACATACCTACATACATACATACCTACATACCTACATACATACATACCTACATACCTACATACATACCTACATACATACCTACCTACATACTTACATACCTACATACCTACATGCCTACATACCTACATACCTACATACCTACATACCTACATGCCTACATACCTACATACCTACATGCCTACATACCTACATACCTACATGCCTACATACCTACACACCTACATACCTACATACCTACATACCTACATACCTACATACCTACATACCTACATACCTACATACCTACATACCTACATACCTACATACCTACATACCTACATACCTACATACCTACATACCTACATACCTACATACCTACATACATACCTACATATATACCTACCGACATACCTACATACCTACATACCTACATGCCTACATACCTACATACCTACATGCCTACATACCTACATACCTACATGCCTACATACCTACATACCTACATGCCTACATACCTACATACCTACATACCTACATACCTACATACCTACATACCTACATACCTACATACCTACATACCTACATACATACATACCTACATACCTACATACATACATACCTACATACCTACATACCTACATACCTACATACCTACATACCTACATACTTACATAGCTACATGCCTACATACCTACATACCTACATGCCTACATACCTACATACCTACATACCTACATGCCTACATACCTACATACCTGCATGCCTACATACCTACATACATTCATACCTACATACCTACATACATACATACCTACATACCTACATACCTACATACCTACATACCTACATGCCTACTTACC
>CAUJBB010000147.1:35000-62500 GCA_963082805.1 Hemicrepidius hirtus | reverse complement strand
TACCTACATACCTACATACATACATACCTACATACCTACATACATACATACCTACATACCTACATACCTACATACATACTTACCTACATACATACATACCTACATACCTACATACCTACATACCTACATACCTAAATACCTACATACCTACATACCTACATACCTACATACATACATACCTACATACCTACATACATACATACCTACATACCTACATACCTACATACATACTTACCTACATACATACATACCTACATACCTACATACCTACATACCTACATACCTACATACCTACATACCTAAATACCTACATACCTACATACATACATACCTACATACCTACATACCTACATACCTACATACCTACATACCTACATACCTACATACCTACATACCTACATACCTACATACCTACATACCTACATACCTACATACCTACATACCTACATACCTACATACCTACAAACCTACATACCTACATGCCTACATACCTACATACCTACATACCTACATACCTACATACCTACATACCTACATACCTACATACCTACATACCTACATACTTACATACCTACATGCCTACATACCTACATACCTACATGCCTACATACCTACATACCTACATACCTACATACCTACAAATATACATACCTACATACCTACATACATACATACCTACATACCTACATACCTACATACCTATGTGCCTACATACCTACATACCTACATGCCTACATACCTACATACCTACATGCCTACATACCTACATACCTACATGCCTACATACCTACATACCTACATACATACATACCTACATACCTACATACCTACATACCTACATACCTACATACCTACATACCTACATACCTACATACCTACATACCTACATGCCTATATACCTACATACCTACATACCTAGATACCTACATACCTACATACATACATACCTACATACCTACATACATACATACATACATACCTACATACCTACATACATACATACCTACATACCTACATACATACATACCTACATACCTACATACCTACATACATACTTACCTACATACATACATACCTACATACCTACATACCTACATACCTACATACCTAAATACCTACATACCTACATACATACATACCTACATACCTACATACCTACATACATACTTACCTACATACATACATACCTACATACCTACATACCTACATACCTACATACCTACATACCTAAATACCTACATACCTACATACATACATACCTACATACCTACATACCTACATACCTACATACCTACATACCTACATACCTACATACCTACATACCTACATACCTACATACCTACATACCTACATACCTACATACCTACATACCTACATACCTACATACCTACATACCTACATACCTACATACCTACATACCTACATACCTACATACCTACATACCTACATACCTACATACCTACATACCTACATACCTACATACCTACATACCTACATACCTACATACCTACATACCTACATACCTACATACCTACATACCTACATACCTACATACCTACATACCTACATACCTACATACCTACATACCTATGTGCCTACATACCTACATACCTACATGCCTACATACCTACATACCTACATGCCTACATACCTACATACCTACATGCCTACATACCTACATACCTACATACCTATATACCTACATACATACATACCTACATACCTACATACCTACATACCTACATACCTACATACCTACATCCATACATACCTACATACCTACATACATACATACCTACATACCTACATACCTACATACCTACATACCTACATATATACATACCTACATACCTACATACATACATACCTTCATACCTACATACATACCTACCTACATACCTACATACCTACATACCTACATACCTACATACCTACATACCTACATACCTGCATGCCTATATACCTACATACCTACATACCTAGATACCTACATACCTACATACATACATACCTACATACATACATACATACATACCTACATACCTACATACATACATACCTACATACCTACATACATACATACCTACATACCTACATACCTACATGCCTACATACCTACATACCTACATACCTACATACCTACATACCTACAAATATACATACCTACATACCTACATACATACATACCTACATACCTACATACCTACATACCTATGTGCCTACATACCTACATACCTACATGCCTACATACCTACATACCTACATGGCTACATACCTACATACCTACATGCCTACATACCTACATACCTACATGCCTACATACCTACATACCTACATACCTATATACCTACATACATACATACCTACATACCTACATACCTACATACCTACATACCTACATACCTACATCCATACATACCTACATACCTACATACATACATACCTACATACCTACATACCTACATACCTACATATATACATACCTACATACCTACATACATACATACCTTCATACCTACATACATACCTACCTACATACCTACATACCTACATACCTACATACCTACATACCTACATACCTACATACCTGCATGCCTATATACCTACATACCTACATACCTAGATACCTACATACCTACATACATACATACCTACATACATACATACATACATACCTACATACCTACATACATACATACCTACATACCTACATACATACATACCTACATACCTACATACCTACATACCTACATACCTACATACCTACATACCTACATACCTACATACCTACATACCTACATACATACATACCTACATACCTACATACCTACATACCTACATACCTACATACCTACATACCTACATACCTACATACATTCATACCTACATACCTACATACATACATACCTACATACCTACATACCTACATACCTACATACCTACATGCCTACTTACCTACATACCTACATACCTACATACCTACATACTTACATACCTACATGCCTACTTACCTACATACCTACATACCTACATACCTACATACCTACATACCTACATACCTACATACCTACATACATACATACCTACATACCTACATACATACATACATACATACCTACATGCCTACTTACCTACATACCTACATACCTACATACATACATACCTACATACCTACATACCTACATACCTGCATACCTACATACCTACATACCTACATACCTACATACATTCATACCTACATACCTACATACATACATACCTACATACCTACATACCTACATACCTACATACCTACATGCCTACTTACCTACATACCTACATACCTACATACCTACATACTTACATACCTACATGCCTACTTACCTACATACCTACATACCTACATACCTACATACCTACATACCTACATACCTACATACCTACATACATACATACCTACATACCTACATACCTACATACCTACATACCTACATGCCTACTTACCTACATACCTACATACCTACATACCTACATACTTACATACCTACATGCCTACTTCCCTACATACCTACATACCTACATACTTACATACCTACATACCTACATACCTACATACCTACATACCTACATACATACATACCTACATACCTACATACATACATACATACATACCTACATACCTACATACCTACATACCTACATACCTACATCCATACATACCTACATATCTACATACATACATACCTACATACCTACTTACCTACATACCTACATACATACATACCTACATACCTACAGACATACATACCTACATACCTACATACCTACATACATACATACCTACATACCTACATACATACATACCTACATACCTACGTACCTACATACCTATATACCTACATACCTACATACCTACATACCTACATACCTACATACCTACATACCTACATACCTACATACCTACATACCTACATACCTACATACCTACATACCTACATACCTACATACCTACATACCTACATACCTACATACCTACATATCTACATACCTACATACCTACATACCTACATACCTACATACCTACATACCTACATACCTACATACCTACATACCTACATACCTACATACCTACATACCTACATACCTACATACCTACATACCTACATACCTACATACATACATACCTAAATACCTACATACCTACATACCTACATACCTACATACCTACATACTTACATACCTACATACATACATACCTACATACCTACATACCTACATACATACTTACCTACATACATACATACCTACATACCTACATACCTACATACCTACATACCTACATACCTAAATACCTACATACCTACATACATACATACTTACATACCTACATACATACATACCTACATACCTACATACATACATACCTACATACCTACATACCTACATACCTACATACCTACATACCTACATACATACATACCTACATACCTACATACATACATACCTACATACCTACATACCTACATACCTACATACCTACATACCTACATACATACTTACCTACATACATACATACCTACATACCTACATACCTACATCCCTACATACCTAAATACCTACATACCTACATACATACATACCTACATACCTACATACCTACATACATACTTACCTACATACATACATACCTACATACCTACATACCTACATACCTACATACCTACATGCCTACATACCTACATACCTACATACCTACATACATACTTACCTACATACATACATACCTACATACCTACATACCTACATACCTACATACCTAAATACCTACATACCTACATACATACATACCTACATACCTACATACCTACATACATACTTACCTACATACATACATACCTACATACCTACATACCTACATACCTACATACCTACATGCCTACATACCTACATACCTACATACCTACATGCCTACATACCTACATACCTGCATGCCTACATACCTACATACCTACATACCTACATACCTACATACCTACATACCTACATACCTACATTGCCTACATACCTACATACCTACATACCTACATGCCTACATACCTACATACCTGCATGCCTACATACCTACATACCTACATACCTACATACCTACATACCTACATACCTACATACCTACATACCTACATACCTACATACCTACATACCTACATACATTCATACCTACATACCTACATACATACATACCTACATACCTACATACCTACATACCTACATACCTACATGCCTACTTACCTACATACCTACATACCTACATACCTACATACTTACATACCTACATGCCTACTTACCTACATACCTACATACCTACATACCTACATACCTACATACCTACATACCTACATACCTACATACCTACATACATACATACCTACATACCTACATACATACATACATACATACCTACATACCTACATACCTACATACCTACATACCTACATCCATACATACCTACATATCTACATACATACATACCTACATACCTACATACCTACATACCTACATACATACATACCTACATACCTACATACATACATACCTACATACCTACATACCTACATACATACATACCTACATACCTACATACATACATACCTACATACCTACGTACCTACATACCTATATACCTACATACCTACATACCTACATACCTACATACCTACATACCTCATACCTACATACCTACATACCTACATACCTACATACCTACATACCTACATACCTACATACCTACATACCTACATACCTACATACCTACATACCTACATACCTACATACCTACATACCTACATACCTACATACCTACATACCTACATACCTACATACCTACATACCTACATACCTACATACATACATACATACATACCTAAATACCTACATACCTACATACATACATACCTACATACCTACATACCTACATACCTACATACCTACATACCTACATACCTACATACCTACATACATACATACCTACATACCTACATACATACTTACCTACATACATACATACCTACATACCTACATACCTACATACCTACATACCTAAATACCTACATACCTACATACATACATACCTACATACCTACATACCTACATACATACTTACCTACATACATACATACCTACATACCTACATACCTACATACCTACATACCTACATACCTAAATACCTACATACCTACATACATACATACCTACATACCTACATACCTACATACCTACATACCTACATACCTACATACCTACATACCTACATACCTACATGCCTACATACCTACATACCTACATACCTACATACCTACATACCTACATACCTACATACCTACATGCCTACATACCTACATACCTACATACCTAGATACCTACATACCTACATACATACATACCTACATACCTATATACATACATACCTACATACCTACATACCTACATACCTACATACCTACATATCTACATACCTACATACCTACATACCTACATACCTACATACCTACATACCTACATACCTACATACCTACATACCTACATACCTAAATACCTACATACCTACATACATACATACCTACATACCTACATACCTACATACATACTTACCTACATACATACATACCTACATACCTACATACCTACATACCTACATACCTACATACCTAAATACCTACATACCTACATACATACATACCTACATACCTACATACCTACATACCTACATACCTACATACCTACATACCTACATACCTACATACCTACATGCCTACATACCTACATACCTACATACCTACATACCTACATACCTACATACCTACATACCTACATGCCTACATACCTACATACCTACATACCTAGATACCTACATACCTACATACATACATACCTACATACCTATATACATACATACCTACATACCTACATACCTACATACCTACATACCTACATATCTACATACCTACATACCTACATACCTACATACCTACATACCTACATACCTACATACCTACATACCTACATACCTACATACATACATACCTAAATACCTACATACCTACATACATACATACCTACATACCTACATACCTACATACCTACATACCTACATACCTACATACCTACATACCTACATACATACATACCTACATACCTACATACATACATACCTACATACCTACATACCTACATACATACTTACCTACATACATATATACCTACATACCTACATACCTACATACCTACATACCTACATACCTAAATACCTACATACCTACATACATACATACCTACATACCTACATACCTACATACATACTTACCTACATACATACATACCTACATACCTACATACCTACATACCTACATACCTAAATACCTACATACCTACATACATACATACCTACATACCTACATACCTACATACCTACATACCTACATACCTACATACCTACATACCTACATACCTACATACCTACATACCTACATACCTACATACCTACATACTTACATACCTACATGCCTACATACCTACATACCTACATGCCTACATACCTACATACCTACATACCTACATACCTACAAATATACATACCTACATACCTACATACATACATACCTACATACCTACATACCTACATACCTATGTGCCTACATACCTACATACCTACATGCCTACATACCTACATACCTACATGCCTACATACCTACATACCTACATGCCTACATACCTACATACCTACATGCCTACATACCTACATACCTACATACCTATATACCTACATACATACATACCTACATACCTACATACCTACATACCTACATACCTACATACCTACATACCTACATCCATACATACCTACATACCTACATACATACATACCTACATACCTACATACCTACATACCTACATATATACATACCTACATACCTACATACATACATACCTTCATACCTACATACATACCTACCTACATACCTACATACCTACATACCTACATACCTACATACCTACATACCTACATACCTACATGCCTATATACCTACATACCTACATACCTAGATACCTACATACCTACATACATACATACCTACATACCTACATACATACATACATACATACCTACATACCTACATACATACATACCTACATACCTACATACATACATACCTACATACCTACATACCTACATACCTACATACCTACATACCTACATACCTACATACCTACATACCTACATACCTACATACATACATACCTACATACATACATACCTACATACCTACATACCTACATACCTACATACCTACATACCTACATACCTACATACATACATACCTACATACCTACATACATACATACCTACATACCTACATACCTACATACATACTTACCTACTTACATACATACCTACATACCTACATACCTACATACCTACATACCTAAATACCTACATACCTACATACATACATACCTACATACCTACATACATACTTACCTACATACATACATACCTACATACCTACATACCTACATACCTACATACCTACATACCTACATACCTACATACCTACATACCAAAATACCTACATACCTACATACCTACATACCTACATACCTACATACCTACATACCTACATACCTACATACCTACATACCTACATACCTACATACCTACATACCTACATACCTACATACCTACATACCTACATACCTACATACCTACATACCTACATACCTACATACCTACATACCTACATACCTACATACCTACATACCTACATACCTACATACCTACATACCTACATACCTACATACCTACATACCTACATACATACATACTTACATACCTACATGCCTACATACCTACATACCTACATGCCTACATACCTACATACCTACATGCCTACATACCTACATACCTACATGCCTACATACCTACATACCTACATACCTACATACCTACATACCTACATACCTACATACCTACATACCTACATACCTACATATCTACATACTTACATACCTACATGCCTACATACCTACATACCTACATGCCTACATACCTACATACCTACATGCCTACATACCTACATACCTACATGCCTACATACCTACATACCTACATACCTACATACCTACATACCTACATACCTACATACCTACATATCTACATACTTACATACCTACATGCCTACATACCTACATACCTACATGCCTACATACCTACATACCTACATGCCTACATACCTACATACCTACATGCCTACATACCTACATACCTACATACCTACATACCTACATACCTACATACCTACATACCTACATACTTACATACCTACATGCCTACATACCTACATACCTTCATACCTACATACATACCTACCTACATACCTACATACCTACATACCTACATACCTACATACCTACATACCTACATACCTACATGCCTATATACCTACATACCTACATAACTAGATACCTACATACCTTCATACCTACATACATACCTACCTACATACCTACATACCTACATACCTACATACCTACATACCTACATACCTACATGCCTATATACCTACATACCTACATACCTAGATACCTACATACCTACATACATACATACCTACATACCTACATACATACATACATACATACCTACATACCTACATACATACATACCTACATACCTACATACATACATACCTACATACCTACATACCTACATACATACATACCTACATACCTACATACATACATACCTACATACCTACATACCTACATACCTACATACCTACATACCTACATACCTTCATATACCTACATACCTACATGCCTACATACCTACACACCTACATGCCTACATACCTACATACCTACATGCCTACATACCTACATACCTACATGCCTACATACCTACATACCTACATACCTACATACATACATACCTACATACCTACATATATACATACCTACATACCTACATACATACATACCTTCATACCTACATACATACCTACCTACATACCTACATACCTACATACCTACATACCTACATACCTACATACCTACATACCTACATACCTACATACCTACATACCTACATACCTACATACCTACATACCTACATACCTACATGCCTATATACCTACATACCTACATACATACATACCTACATACCTATATACATACATACATACATACCTACATACCTACATACATACATACCTACATACCTACATACCTACATACCTACATACCTACATACATACATACCTACATACCTACATACATACATACCTACATACCTACATACCTACATACCTACATACCTACATGCCTACATACCTACATACCTACATACCTAGATACCTACATACCTACATACATACATACCTACATACCTATATACATACATACATACATACCTACATACCTACATACATACATACCTACATACCTACATACCTACATACCTACATACCTACATACCTACATACATACATACCTACATACCTACATACATACATACCTACATACCTACATACCTACATACCTACATACTTACATAGTTACATGCCTACATACCTACATACCTACATGCCTACATACCTACATACCTACATACCTACATGCCTACATACCTACATACCTGCATGCCTACATACCTACATACCTACATACCTATATACCTACATACCTACATACCTACATACCTACATACCTACATACATTCATACCTACATACCTACATACATACATACCTACATACCTACATACCTACATACCTACATACCTACATGCCTACATGCCTACTTACCTACATACCTACATACCTACATACCTACATACTTACATACCTACATGCCTACTTACCTACATACCTACATACCTACATACCTACATACCTACATACCTACATACCTACATACCTACATACATACATACCTACATACCTACATACATACATACATACATACCTACATACCTACATACCTACATACCTACATACCTACATCCATACATACCTACATATCTACATACATACATACCTACATACCTACATACCTACATACCTACATACATACATACCTACATACCTACATACATACATACCTACATACCTACATACCTACATACATACATACCTACATACCTACATACATACATACCTACATACCTACGTACCTACATACCTATATACCTACATACCTACATACCTACATACCTACATACCTACATACCTACATACCTACATACCTACATACCTACATACCTACATACCTACATACCTACATACCTACATACCTACATACCTACATACCTACATACCTACATACCTACATACCTACATATCTACATACCTACATACCTACATACCTACATACCTACATACCTACATACCTACATACCTACATACCTACATACCTACATACCTACATACCTACATACCTACATACCTACATACCTACATACCTACATACCTACATACCTACATACCTACATACATACATACCTAAATACCTACATACCTACATACATACATACCTACATACCTACATACCTACATACCTACATACCTACATACCTACATACCTACATACATACATACCTACATACCTACATACATACATACCTACATACCTACATACCTACATACATACTTACCTACATACATACATACCTACATACCTACATACCTACATACCTACATACCTAAATACCTACATACCTACATACATACATACCTACATACCTACATACCTACATACATACTTACCTACATACATACATACCTACATACCTACATACCTACATACCTACATACCTACATACCTACATACCTACATACCTAAATACCTACATACCTACATACATACATACCTACATACCTACATACCTACATACCTACATACCTACATACCTACATACCTACATACCTACATACCTACATACCTACATACCTACATACCTACATGCCTACATACCTACATACCTACATACCTACATACCTACATACCTACATACCTACATACCTACATACCTACATACCTACATACCTACATACCTACATACCTACATACCTACATACCTACATACCTACATACCTACATACCTACATACCTACATACCTACATACCTACATACCTACATACCTACATACCTACATACCTACATACCTACAAACATACATACCTACATACCTACATACATACATACCTACATACCTACATACCTACATGCATACATACCTACATACCTACATACATACATACCTAAATACCTACATACATACCTACCTACATACCTACATACCTACATACCTACATGCCTACATACCTACATACCTACATGCCTACATACCTACATACTTACATGCCTACATACCTACATACCTACATGCCAACATACCTACATACCTACATACCTACATACCTACATACCTACATACCTACATACCTACATACCTACATACCTACATACCTACATACCTACATACCTACATACCTACATACCTACATACCTACATACCTACATACCTACATACCTACATGCCTACATACCTACACACCTACATGCCTACATACCTACATACCTACATACCTACATACCTACATGCCTACATACCTACATACCTACATGCCTACATACCTACATACCTACATACCTACATACCTACATACCTACATACCTATATACCTACATACCTACATACCTACATGCCTACATACCTACATACTTACATGCCTACATACCTACATACCTACATGCCAACATACCTACATACCTACATACCTACATACCTACATACCTACTTACCTACATACCTACATACCTACATACCTACATACCTACATACCTACATACCTACATACCTACATACCTACATACCTACATACCTACATACCTACATACCTACATACCTACATACCTACATACCTACATACCTACATACCTACATACCTACATACCTACATACCTACATACCTACATGCCTACATACCTACATACCTACATACCTATATACCTACATACATACATACCTACATACCTACATACCTACATACCTACATACCTACATACCTACATACCTACATCCATACATACCTACATACCTACATACATACATACCTACATACCTACATACCTACATACCTACATATATACATACCTACATACCTACATACATACATACCTTCATACCTACATACATACCTACCTACATACCTACATACCTACATACCTACATACCTACATACCTACATACCTACATACCTACATGCCTATATACCTACATACCTACATACCTAGATACCTACATACCTACATACATACATACCTACATACCTACATACATACATACATACATACCTACATACCTTCATACATACATACCTACATACCTACATACATACATACCTACATACCTACATACCTACATACCTACATACCTACATACCTACATACCTACATACCTACATACCTACATACCTACATACATACATACCTACATACATACATACCTACATACCTACATACCTACATACCTACATACCTACATACCTACATACCTACATACCTACATACATACATACCTACATACCTACATACATACATACCTACATACCTACATACCTACATACATACTTACCTACATACATACATACCTACTTACCTACATACCTACATACCTACATACCTAAATACCTACATACCTACATACATACATACCTACATACCTACATACCTACATACATACTTACCTACATACATACATACCTACATACCTACATACCTACATACCTACATACCTACATACCTACATACCTACATACCTACATACCTACATACCAAAATACCTACATACCTACATACCTACATACCTACATACCTACATACCTACATACCTACATACCTACATACCTACATACCTACATACCTACATACCTACATACCTACATACCTACATACCTACATACCTACATACCTACATACCTACATACCTACATACCTACATACCTACATACCTACATACCTACATACCTACATACCTACATACCTACATACATACATACCTACATGCCTACATACCTACATACCTACATGCCTACATACCTACATACCTACATGCCTACATACCTACATACCTACATGCCTACATACCTACATACATACATACCTACATACCTACATACCTACATACCTACATATCTACATACTTACATACCTACATGCCTACATACCTACATACCTACATGCCTACATACCTACATACCTACATGCCTACATACCTACATACCTACATGCCTACATACCTACATACCTACATACCTACATACCTACATACCTACATACCTACATATCTACATACTTACATACCTACATGCCTACATACCTACATACCTACATGCCTACATACCTACATACCTACATGCCTACATACCTACATACCTACATGCCTACATACCTACATACCTACATACCTACATACCTACATACCTACATACCTACATACCTACATATCTACATACCTACATACCTACATACCTACATACCTACATACCTACATACCTACATACCTACATACCTACATACCTACATACCTACATACCTACATACCTACATACCTACATACCTACATACCTACATACCTACATACCTACATACATACATACCTAAATACCTACATACCTACATACATACATACCTACATACCTACATACCTACATACCTACATACCTACATACCTACATACCTACATACATACATACCTACATACCTACATACATACATACCTACATACCTACATACCTACATACATACTTACCTACATACATACATACCTACATACCTACATACCTACATACCTACATACCTAAATACCTACATACCTACATACATACATACCTACATACCTACATACCTACATACATACTTACCTACATACATACATACCTACATACCTACATACCTACATACCTACATACCTACATACCTACATACCTACATACCTAAATACCTACATACCTACATACATACATACCTACATACCTACATACCTACATACCTACATACCTACATACCTACATACCTACATACCTACATACCTACATACCTACATACCTACATACCTACATGCCTACATACCTACATACCTACATACCTACATACCTACATACCTACATACCTACATACCTACATACCTACATACCTACATACCTACATACCTACATACCTACATACCTACATACCTACATACCTACATACCTACATACCTACATACCTACATACCTACATACCTACATACCTACATACCTACATACCTACATACCTACATACCTACAAACATACATACCTACATACCTACATACATACATACCTACATACCTACATACCTACATGCATACATACCTACATACCTACATACATACATACCTAAATACCTACATACATACCTACCTACATACCTACATACCTACATACCTACATGCCTACATACCTACATACCTACATGCCTACATACCTACATACTTACATGCCTACATACCTACATACCTACATGCCAACATACCTACATACCTACATACCTACATACCTACATACCTACATACCTACATACCTACATACCTACATACCTACATACCTACATACCTACATACCTACATACCTACATACCTACATACCTACATACCTACATACCTACATACCTACATGCCTACATACCTACACACCTACATGCCTACATACCTACATACCTACATACCTACATACCTACATGCCTACATACCTACATACCTACATGCCTACATACCTACATACCTACATACCTACATACCTACATACCTACATACCTATATACCTACATACCTACATACCTACATGCCTACATACCTACATACTTACATGCCTACATACCTACATACCTACATGCCAACATACCTACATACCTACATACCTACATACCTACATACCTACTTACCTACATACCTACATACCTACATACCTACATACCTACATACCTACATACCTACATACCTACATACCTACATACCTACATACCTACATACCTACATACCTACATACCTACATACCTACATACCTACATACCTACATACCTACATACCTACATACCTACATGCCTACATACCTACATACCTACATACCTATATACCTACATACATACATACCTACATACCTACATACCTACATACCTACATACCTACATACCTACATACCTACATCCATACATACCTACATACCTACATACATACATACCTACATACCTACATACCTACATACCTACATATATACATACCTACATACCTACATACATACATACCTTCATACCTACATACATACCTACCTACATACCTACATACCTACATACCTACATACCTACATACCTACATACCTACATACCTACATGCCTATATACCTACATACCTACATACCTAGATACCTACATACCTACATACATACATACCTACATACCTACATACATACATACATACATACCTACATACCTTCATACATACATACCTACATACCTACATACATACATACCTACATACCTACATACCTACATACCTACATACCTACATACCTACATACCTACATACCTACATACCTACATACCTACATACCTACATACCTACATACCTACATACCTACATACCTACATACCTACATACCTACATACCTACATACCTACATACCTACATACCTACATACCTACATACCTACATACCTACATACATACATACCTACATGCCTACATACCTACATACCTACATGCCTACATACCTACATACCTACATGCCTACATACCTACATACCTACATGCCTACATACCTACATACCTACATACCTACATACCTACATACCTACATACCTACATATCTACATACTTACATACCTACATGCCTACATACCTACATACCTACATGCCTACATACCTACATACCTACATGCCTACATACCTACATACCTACATGCCTACATACCTACATACCTACATACCTACATACCTACATACCTACATACCTACATATCTACATACTTACATACCTACATGCCTACATACCTACATACCTACATGCCTACATACCTACATACCTACATGCCTACATACCTACATACCTACATGCCTACATACCTACATACCTACATACCTACATACCTACATACCTACATACCTACATACCTACATACTTACATACCTACATGCCTACATACCTACATACCTTCATACCTACATACATACCTACCTACATACCTACATACCTACATACCTACATACCTACATACCTACATACCTACATACCTACATGCCTATATACCTACATACCTACATACCTAGATACCTACATACCTTCACACCTACATACATACCTACCTACATACCTACATACCTACATACCTACATACCTACATACCTACATGCCTATATACCTACATACCTACATACCTAGATACCTACATACCTACATACATACATACCTACATACCTACATACATACATACATACATACCTACATACCTACATACATACATACCTACATACCTACATACATACATACCTACATACCTACATACCTACATACATACATACCTACATACCTACATACATACATACCTACATACCTACATACCTACATACCTACATACCTACATACCTTCATATACCTACATACCTACATGCCTACATACCTACACACCTACATGCCTACATACCTACATACCTACATGCCTACATACCTACATACCTACATGCCTACATACCTACATACCTACATACCTACATACATACATACCTACATACCTACATATATACATACCTACATACCTACATACATACATACCTTCATACCTACATACATACCTACCTACATACCTACATACCTACATACCTACATACCTACATACCTACATACCTACATACCTACATACCTACATACCTACATACCTACATACCTACATACCTACATGCCTATATACCTACATACCTACATACCTAGATACCTACATACCTCCATACATACATACCTACATACCTACATACATACATACATACATACCTACATACCTACATACATACATACCTACATACCTACATACATACATACCTACATACCTACATACCTACATACATACATACCTACATACCTACATACATACATACCTACATACCTACATACCTACATACCTACATACCTACATACCTACATACCTACATACCTACATACCTACATACCTACATACCTACATACCTACATACCTACATACCTACATACCTACATACCTACATACCTACATACCTACATACCTACATACCTACATACCTACATACCTACATACCTACATACCTACATACCTACGTACCTACATGCCTCCATACCTACATACCTACATACCTACATACCTACATACCTACATACCTACATACATACATACCTACATACCTACATACCTAAATACCTACATACCTACATACCTACATACCTACATACCTACATACCTACATACCTACATACCTACATACCTACATGCCTACATACCTACATACCTACATGCCTACATACCTACATACCTACATGCCTACATACCTACATACCTACATACCTACATACCTGCATACATACATACCTACATACCTACATACATACATACCTACATACCTACATACATACATACCTACATACCTACATACATACCTACATACATACCTACCTACATACTTACATACCTACATACCTACATGCCTACATACCTACATACCTACATACCTACATGCCTACATACCTACATACCTACATGCCTACATACCTACATACCTACATGCCTACATACCTACATACCTACATACCTACATACCTACATACCTACATACCTACATACCTACATACCTACATACCTACATACCTACATACCTACATACCTACATACCTACATACCTACATACCTACATACATACCTACATACATACCTACCTACATACCTACATACCTACATACCTACATGCCTACATACCTACATACCTACATGCCTACATACCTACATACCTACATTCCTACATACCTACATACCTACATGCCTACATACCTACATACCTACATACCTACATACCTACATACCTACATACCTACATACCTACACACCTACTTACCTACATACCTACATACATACATACCTACATACCTACATACATACATACCTACATACCTACATACCTACATACCTACATACCTACATACTTACATAGCTACATGCCTACATACCTACATACCTGCATGCCTACATACCTACATACCTACATACCTACATGCCTACATACCTACATACCTGCATGCCTACATACCTACATACCTACATACCTACATACCTACATACCTACATACCTACATACCTACATACCTACATACCTACATACATTCATACCTACATACCTACATACATACATACCTACATACCTACATACCTACATACCTACATACCTACATACCTACATGCCTACTTACCTACATACCTACATACCTACATACCTACATACTTACATACCTACATGCCTACTTACCTACATACCTACATACCTACATACCTACATACCTACATACCTACATACCTACATACCTACATACCTACATACCTACATACCTACATACATACATACCTACATACCTACATACATACATACATACATACCTACATACATACATACCTACATACCTACATACCTACATACCTACATACCTAAATACCTACATACCTACATACATACATACCTACATACCTACATACCTACATACCTACATACCTACATACCTACATACATACATACCTACATACCTACATACCTACATACCTACATACCTACATCCATACATACCTACATATCTACATACATACATACCTACATACCTACATACCTACATACCTACATACCTACATACCTACATACCTACATACATACATACCTACATACCTACATACATACATACATACATACCTACATACCTACATACCTACATACCTACATACCTACATCCATACATACCTACATATCTACATACATACATACCTACATACCTACATACCTACATACCTGCATACATACATACCTACATACCTACATACCTACATACATACATACCTACATACCTACATACCTACATACCTACATACCTACATACCTACATACCTACATACCTACATACCTACATACCTACATACCTACATACCTACATACCTACATACCTACATACCTACATACCTACATACATACATACCTACATACCTACATACCTACATACCTACATACCTACATACTTACATAGCTACATGCCTACATACCTACATACCTGCATGCCTACATACCTACATACCTACATACCTACATACCTACATACCTACATACCTACATACCTACATACATTCATACCTACATACCTACATACATACATACCTACATACCTACATACCTACATACCTACATACCTACATACCTACATGCCTACTTACCTACATACCTACATACCTACATACCTACATACTTACATACCTACATGCCTACTTACCTACATACCTACATACCTACATACCTACATACCTACATACCTACATACCTACATACCTACATACCTACATACCTACATACCTACATACCTACATACATACATACCTACATACCTACATACATACATACATACATACCTACATACCTACATACCTACATACCTACATACCTACATCCATACATACCTACATATCTACATACATACAGACCTACATACCTACATACCTACATACCTACATACATACATACCTACATACCTACATACATACATACCTACATACCTACATACCTACATACATACATACCTACATACCTACATACATACATACCTACATACCTACGTACCTACATACCTATATACCTACATACCTACATACCTACATACCTACATACCTACATACCTACATACCTACATACCTACATACCTACATACCTACATACCTACATACCTACATACCTACATACCTACATATCTACATACCTACATACCTACATACCTACATACCTACATACCTACATACCTACATACCTACATACCTACATACCTACATACCTACATACCTACATACCTACATACCTACATACCTACATACCTACATACCTACATACCTACATACCTACATACCTACATATCTACATACATACATACCTAAATACCTACATACCTACATACATACATACCTACATACCTACATACCTACATACCTACATACCTACATACCTACATACCTACATACCTACATACATACATACCTACATACCTACATACATACATACCTACATACCTACATACCTACATACATACTTACCTACATACATACATACCTACATACCTACATACCTACATACCTACATACCTAAATACCTACATACCTACATACATACATACCTACATACCTACATACCTACATACATACTTACCTACATACATACATACCTACATACCTACATACCTACATACCTACATACCTACATACCTACATACCTACATACCTACATACCTACATACCTACATACCTACATACCTACATACCTACATACCTACATACCTACATACCTACATACCTACATACCTACATACTTACATACCTACATGCCTACATACCTACATACCTACATGCCTACATACCTACATACCTACATGCCTACATACCTACATACCTACATGCCTACATACCTACATACCTACATACCTACATACATACATACCTACATACCTACATATATACATACCTACATACCTACATACATACATACCTTCATACCTACATACATACCTACCTACATACCTACATACCTACATACCTACATACCTACATACCTACATACCTACATACCTACATACCTACATACCTACATGCCTATATACCTACATACCTACATACATACATACATACATACCTACATACCTACATACATACATACCTACATACCTACATACATACATACCTACATACCTACATACCTACATACATACATACCTACATACCTACATACATACATACCTACATACCTACATACCTACATACCTACATACCTACATACCTACATACCTACATACCTTCATATACCTACATACCTATATGCCTACATACCTACACACCTACATGCCTACATACCTACATACCTACATGCCTACATACCTACATACCTACATGCCTACATACCTACATACCTACATACCTACATACATACATACCTACATACCTACATACCTACATACCTACATACCTACATACCTACATACCTACATACCTACATGCCTACTTACCTACATACCTACATACCTACATACCTACATACTTACATACCTACATGCCTACTTACCTACATACCTACATACCTACATACCTACATACCTACATACCTACATACCTACATACCTACATACCTACATACCTACATACATACATACCTACATACCTACATACATACATACATACATACCTACATACCTACATACCTACATACCTACATACCTACATCCATACATACCTACATATCTACATACATACAGACCTACATACCTACATACCTACATACCTACATACATACATACCTACATACCTACATACATACATACCTACATACCTACATACCTACATACATACATACCTACATACCTACATACATACATACCTACATACCTACGTACCTACATACCTATATACCTACATACCTACATACCTACATACCTACATACCTACATACCTACATACCTACATACCTACATACCTACATACCTACATACCTACATACCTACATACCTACATATCTACATACCTACATACCTACATACCTACATACCTACATACCTACATACCTACATACCTACATACCTACATACCTACATACCTACATACCTACATACCTACATACCTACATACCTACATACCTACATACCTACATACCTACATATCTACATACATACATACCTAAATACCTACATACCTACATACATACATACCTACATACCTACATACCTACATACCTACATACCTACATACCTACATACCTACATACCTACATACCTACATACCTACATACATACATACCTACATACCTACATACATACATACCTACATACCTACATACCTACATACATACTTACCTACATACATACATACCTACATACCTACATACCTACATACCTACATACCTAAATACCTACATACCTACATACATACATACCTACATACCTACATACATACTTACCTACATACATACATACCTACATACCTACATACCTACATACCTACATACCTACATACCTACATACCTACATACCTACATACCTACATACCTACATACCTACATACCTACATACCTACATACCTACATACCTACATACCTACATACCTACATATCTACATACTTACATACCTACATGCCTACATACCTACATACCTACATGCCTACATACCTACATACCTACATGCCTACATACCTACATACCTACATGCCTACATACCTACATACCTACATACCTACATACATACATACCTACATACCTACATATATACATACCTACATACCTACATACATACATACCTTCATACCTACATACATACCTACCTACATACCTACATACCTACATACCTACATACCTACATACCTACATACCTACATACCTACATACCTACATACCTACATACCTACATACCTACATACCTACATGCCTATATACCTACATACCTACATACATACATACATACATACCTACATACCTACATACATACATACCTACATACCTACATACATACATACCTACATACCTACATACCTACATACATACATACCTACATACCTACATACATACATACCTACATACCTACATACCTACATACCTACATACCTACATACCTACATACCTACATACCTTCATATACCTACATACCTACATGCCTACATACCTACACACCTACATGCCTACATACCTACATACCTACATGCCTACATACCTACATACCTACATGCCTACATACCTACATACCTACATACCTACATACATACATACCTACATACCTACATATATACATACCTACATATCTACATACATACATACCTTCATACCTACATACATACCTACCTACATACCTACATACCTACATACCTACATACCTACATACCTACATACCTACATACCTACATACCTACATACCTACATACCTACATACCTACATACCTACATACCTACATGCCTATATACCTACATACCTACATACCTAGATACCTACATACCTCCATACATACATACCTACATACCTACATACATACATACATACATACCTACATACCTACATACATACATACCTACATACCTACATACATACATACCTACATACCTACATACCTACATACATACATACCTACATACCTACATACATACATACCTACATACCTACATACCTACATACCTACATACCTACATACCTACATACCTACATACCTACATACCTACATACCTACATACCTACATACCTACATACCTACATACCTACATACCTACATACCTACATACCTACATACATACATACCTACATACCTACATACCTAAATACCTACATACCTACATACCTACATACCTACATACCTACATACCTACATACCTACATACCTACATACCTACATGCCTACATACCTACATACCTACATGCCTACATACCTACATACCTACATGCCTACATACCTACATACCTACATACCTACATACCTGCATACATACATACCTACATACCTACATACATACATACCTACATACCTACATACATACATACCTACATACCTACATACATACCTACATACATACCTACCTACATACTTACATACCTACATACCTACATGCCTACATACCTACATACCTACATACCTACATGCCTACATACCTACATACCTACATGCCTACATACCTACATACCTACATGCCTACATACCTACATACCTACATACCTACATACCTACATACCTACATACCTACATACCTACATACCTACATACCTACATACCTACATACCTACATACCTACATACCTACATACCTACATACCTACATACCTACATACCTACATACCTACATACCTACATACATACCTACATACATACCTACCTACATACCTACATACCTACATACCTACATGCCTACATACCTACATACCTACATGCCTACATACCTACATACCTACATGCCTACATACCTACATACCTACATGCCTACATACCTACATACCTACATACCTACATACCTACATACCTACATACCTACACACCTACTTACCTACATACCTACATACATACATACCTACATACCTACATACATACATACCTACATACCTACATACCTACATACCTACATACCTACATACTTACATAGCTACATGCCTACATACCTACATACCTGCATGCCTACATACCTACATACCTACATACCTACATGCCTACATACCTACATACCTGCATGCCTACATACCTACATACCTACATACCTACATACCTACATACCTACATACCTACATACCTACATACCTACATACCTACATACATTCATACCTACATACCTACATACATACATACCTACATACCTACATACCTACATACCTACATACCTACATACCTACATGCCTACTTACCTACATACCTACATACCTACATACCTACATACTTACATACCTACATGCCTACTTACCTACATACCTACATACCTACATACCTACATACCTACATACCTACATACCTACATACCTACATACCTACATACCTACATACATACATACCTACATACCTACATACATACATACATACATACCTACATACCTACATACCTACATACCTACATACCTACATACCTACATCCATACATACCTACATATCTACATACATACAGACCTACATACCTACATACCTACATACCTACATACATACATACCTACATACCTACATACATACATACCTACATACCTACATACCTACATACATACATACCTACATACCTACATACATACATACCTACATACCTACGTACCTACATACCTACATACCTACATACCTACATACCTACATACCTACATACCTACATACCTACATACCTACATACCTACATACCTACATACCTACATACCTACATACCTACATACCTACATACCTACATATCTACATACCTACATACCTACATACCTACATACCTACATACCTACATACCTACATACCTACATACCTACATACCTACATACCTACATACCTACATACCTACATACCTACATACCTACATACCTACATACATACATACCTAAATACCTACATACCTACATACATACATACCTACATACCTACATACCTACATACCTACATACCTACATACCTACATACCTACATACCTACATACATACATACCTACATACCTACATACATACATACCTACATACCTACATACCTACATACATACTTACCTACATACATACATACCTACATACCTACATACCTACATACCTACATACCTAAATACCTACATACCTACATACATACATACCTACATACCTACATACCTACATACATACTTACCTACATACATACATACCTACATACCTACATACCTACATACCTACATACCTACATACCTACATACCTACATACCTACATACCTACATACCTACATACCTACATACCTACATACTTACATACCTACATGCCTACATACCTACATACCTACATGCCTATATACCTACATACCTACATACCTACATACCTACAAATATACATACCTA
Source organism: Hemicrepidius hirtus (assembly GCA_963082805.1). Taxonomy (NCBI): domain Eukaryota; kingdom Metazoa; phylum Arthropoda; class Insecta; order Coleoptera; family Elateridae; genus Hemicrepidius; species Hemicrepidius hirtus. The sequence goes on along the minus strand of CAUJBB010000147.1, from coordinate 35,654 downwards.
CATACCTACATACATACATACCTACATACCTACATACCTACATACCTATGTGCCTACATACCTACATACCTACATGCCTACATACCTACATACCTACATGCCTACATACCTACATACCTACATGCCTACATACCTACATACCTACATGCCTACATACCTACATACCTACATACCTATATACCTACATACATACATACCTACATACCTACATACCTACATACCTACATACCTACATACCTACATCCATACATACCTACATACCTACATACATACATACCTACATACCTACATACCTACATACCTACATATATACATACCTACATACCTACATACATACATACCTTCATACCTACATACATACCTACCTACATACCTACATACCTACATACCTACATACCTACATACCTACATACCTACATACCTACATGCCTATATACCTACATACCTACATACCTAGATACCTACATACCTACATACATACATACCTACATACCTACATACATACATACATACATACCTACATACCTACATACATACATACCTACATACCTACATACATACATACCTACATACCTACATACCTACATACATACATACCTACATACCTACATACATACATACCTACATACCTACATACCTACATACCTACATACC
>CAUJBB010000147.1:25000-30000 GCA_963082805.1 Hemicrepidius hirtus | reverse complement strand
TACCTACATACCTACATACCTACAAACATACATACCTACATACCTACATACCTACATACCTACATACCTACATACCTACATACCTACATACCTACATACCTACATACCTACATACCTACATACCTACATACCTACATACCTACAAACATACATACCTACATACCTACATACATACATACCTACATACCTACATACCTACATGCATACATACCTACATACCTACATACATACATACCTAAATACCTACATACATACCTACCTACATACCTACATACCTACATACCTACATGCCTACATACCTACATACCTACATGCCTACATACCTACATACTTACATGCCTACATACCTACATACCTACATGCCAACATACCTACATACCTACATACCTACATACCTACATACCTACATACCTACATACCTACATACCTACATACCTACATACCTACATACCTACATACCTACATACATACATACTTACATACCTACATGCCTACATACCTACATACCTACATGCCTACATACCTACATACCTACATGCCTACATACCTACATACCTACATGCCTACATACCTACATACCTACATACCTACATACCTACATACCTACATGCCTACATACCTACATACCTACATACCTACATACCTACATACCTACATACCTACATACCTACATACCTACATACCTACATACCTACATACCTACATACCTACATACCTACATACCTACATACATACATACCTAAATACCTACATACCTACATACATACATACCTACATACCTACATACCTACATACCTACATACCTACATACCTACATACCTACATACCTACATACATACATACCTACATACCTACATACATACATACCTACATACCTACATACCTACATACATACTTACCTACATACATACATACCTACATACCTACATACCTACATACCTACATACCTAAATACCTACATACCTACATACATACATACCTACATACCTACATACCTAAATACCTACATACCTACATACCTACATACCTACATACCTACATACCTACATACCTACATACCTACATACATACATACCTAAATACCTACATACCTACATACATACATACCTACATACCTACATACCTACATACCTACATACCTACATACCTACATACCTACATACCTACATACATACATACATACTTACCTACATACATACATACCTACATACCTACATACCTACATACCTACATACCTAAATACCTACATACCTACATACATACATACCTACATACCTACATACCTACATACCTACATACCTACATACCTACATACATACTTACCTACATACATACATACCTACATACCTACATACCTACATACCTATATACCTACATACCTACATACCTAAATACCTACATACCTACATACATACATACCTACATACCTACATACCTACATACCTACATACCTACATACCTACATACCTACATACCTACATACCTACATACCTACATACCTACATACCTACATACCTACATACCTACATACCTACATACCTACATACCTACATACCTACATACCTACATACCTACATACCTACATACCTACATACCTACATACCTACATACCTACATACCTACATACCTACATACTTACATACCTACATGCCTACATACCTACATACCTACATACCTACATACCTACATACCTACATACCTACATACCTACATACCTACATACCTACATACCTACATACCTACATACCTACATACCTACATACCTACATACCTACATACCTACATACCTACATACATACATACCTAAATACCTACATACCTACATACATACATACCTACATACCTACATACCTACATACCTACATGCCTACATACCTACATACCTACATACCTACATACCTACATACCTACATACCTACATATCTACATACTTACATACCTACATGCCTACATACCTACATACCTACATGCCTACATACCTACATACCTACATGCCTACATACCTACATACCTACATGCCTACATACCTACATACCTACATACCTACATACCTACATACCTACATACCTACATACTTACATACCTACATGCCTACATACCTACATACCTACATGCCTACATACCTAAATACCTACATGCCTACATACCTACATACCTACATACCTAGATACCTACATACCTACATACCTACATACATACATACCTACATACCTACATACATACATACCTACATACCTACATACATACCTACATACATACCTACCTACATACCTACATACCTACATACCTACATACCTACATACCTACATACCTACATACCTACATGCCTACATACCTACATACCTACATACCTACATACCTACATACCTACATACCTACATGCCTACATACCTACATACCTACATACCTAGATACCTACATACCTACATACATACATACCTACATACCTATATACATACATACATACATACCTACATACCTACATACATACATACCTACATACCTACATACCTACATACCTACATACCTACATACCTACATACCTACATACCTACATACCTACATACCTACATACCTACATACCTACATACCTACATACCTACATACCTACATACCTACATACCTACATACCTACATACCTACATACCTACATACCTACATACCTACATACCTACATACCTACATGCCTACATACCTACATACCTACATACCTAGTTACCTACATACCTACATACATACATACCTACATACCTACATACATACATACCTACATACCTACATACCTACATACCTACATACCTACATACCTACATACCTACATACCTACATACCTACATACCTACATACCTACATACATACATACCTACATACCTACATACCTAAATACCTACATACCTACATACCTACATACCTACATACCTACATACCTACATACCTACATACCTACATACCTACATACCTACATACCTACATGCCTACATACCTACATAACTACATGCCTACATACCTACATACCTACATACCTACGTACCTACATACCTACATACCTACATACCTACATACATACATACCTACATACCTACATACATACATACCTACATACCTACATACATACCTACATACATACCTACCTACATACCTACATACCTACATACCTACATACCTACATGCCTACATACCTACATACCTACATGCCTACATACCTACATACCTACATGCCTACATACCTACATACCTACATGCCTACATAAATACATACCTACATACCTACATACCTACATACCTACATACCTACATACCTAAATACCTACATACCTACATACCTACATACCTACGTACCTACATGCCTACATACCTACATACCTACATACGTACATACCTACATACCTACATACCCACATACATACATACCTACATACCTACATGCCTACATACCTACATACCTACATACCTACATACCTACATACCTACATACCTACATACCTACATACCTACATACCTACATGCCTACATATCTACATACCTACATGCCTACATACCTACATACCTACATACCTACATACCTACATACCTACATACCTACATACCTACATACCTACATACCTACAAACATACATACCTACATACCTACATACCTACATACCTACATACCTACATACCTACATACCTACATACCTACATACCTACATACCTACATACCTACATACCTACATACCTACATACCTACAAACATACATACCTACATACCTACATACATACATACCTACATACCTACATACCTACATGCATACATACCTACATACCTACATACATACATACCTAAATACCTACATACATACCTACCTACATACCTACATACCTACATACCTACATGCCTACATACCTACATACCTACATGCCTACATACCTACATACTTACATGCCTACATACCTACATACCTACATGCCAACATACCTACATACCTACATACCTACATACCTACATACCTACATACCTACATACCTACATACCTACATACCTACATACCTACATACCTACATACATACATACTTACATACCTACATGCCTACATACCTACATACCTACATGCCTACATACCTACATACCTACATGCCTACATACCTACATACCTACATGCCTACATACCTACATACCTACATACCTACATACCTACATACCTACATGCCTACATACCTACATACCTACATACCTACATACCTACATACCTACATACCTACATACCTACATACCTACATACCTACATACCTACATACCTACATACCTACATACCTACATACCTACATACCTACATACATACATACCTAAATACCTACATACCTACATACATACATACCTACATACCTACATACCTACATACCTACATACCTACATACCTACATACCTACATACCTACATACATACATACCTACATACCTACATACATACATACCTACATACCTACATACCTACATACATACTTACCTACATACATACATACCTACATACCTACATACCTACATACCTACATACCTAAATACCTACATACCTACATACATACATACCTACATACCTACATACCTAAATACCTACATACCTACATACCTACATACCTACATACCTACATACCTACATACCTACATACCTACATACATACATACCTAAATACCTACATACCTACATACATACATACCTACATACCTACATACCTACATACCTACATACCTACATACCTACATACCTACATACCTACATACATACATACATACTTACCTACATACATACATACCTACATACCTACATACCTACATACCTACATACCTAAATACCTACATACCTACATACATACATACCTACATACCTACATACCTACATACCTACATACCTACATACCTACATACATACTTACCTACATACATACATACCTACATACCTACATACCTACATACCTATATACCTACATACCTACATACCTAAATACCTACATACCTACATACATACA
>CAUJBB010000147.1:17500-20000 GCA_963082805.1 Hemicrepidius hirtus | reverse complement strand
TACATACCTACATACATACATACCTACATACCTACATATATACATACCTACATACCTACATACTTACATACCTACATGCCTACATACCTACATACCTACATGCCTACATACCTACATACCTACATACCTACATACCTACAAATATACATACCTACATACCTACATACATACATACCTACATACCTACATACCTACATACCTATGTGCCTACATACCTACATACCTACATGCCTACATACCTACATACCTACATGCCTACATACCTACATACCTACATGCCTACATACCTACATACCTACATGCCTACATACCTACATACCTACATACCTATATACCTACATACATACATACCTACATACCTACATACCTACATACCTACATACCTACATACCTACATCCATACATACCTACATACCTACATACATACATACCTACATACCTACATACCTACATACCTACATACCTACATATATACATACCTACATACCTACATACATACATACCTTCATACCTACATACATACCTACCTACATACCTACATACCTACATACCTACATACCTACATACCTACATACCTACATACCTACATACCTACATACCTACATGCCTATATACCTACATACCTACATACCTAGATACCTACATACCTACATACATACATACCTACATACCTACATACATACATACATACATACCTACATACCTACATACATACATACCTACATACCTACATACATACATACCTACATACCTACATACCTACATACCTACATACCTACATACCTACATACCTACATACCTACATACCTACATACCTACATACCTACATACCTACATACCTACATACCTACATACCTACATGCCTACATACCTACATACCTACATGCCTACATACCTACATACCTACATACCTACATACCTACATACCTACATACCTACATACCTACATACCTACATACCTACATACCTACATACCTACAAACATACATACCTACATACCTACATACCTACATACCTACATACCTACATACCTACATACCTACATACATACATACCTACATACCTACATACCTACATGCATACATACCTACATACCTACATACCTAAATACCTACATACATACCTACCTACATACCTACATACCTACATACCTACATGCCTACATACCTACATACCTACATGCCTACATACCTACATACTTACATGCCTACATACCTACATACCTACATGCCAACATACCTACATACCTACATACCTACATACCTACATACCTACATACCTACATACCTACATACCTACATACCTACATACCTACATACCTACATACCTACATACCTACATACCTACATACCTACATACCTACATACCTACATACCTACATACCTACATACCTACATACCTACATACCTACATACCTACATACCTACATACCTACATACCTACATACCTACATACCTACATACCTACATACCTATATACCTACATACCTACATACCTACATACCTTCATATACCTACATACCTACATGCCTACATACCTACACACCTACATGCCTACATACCTACATACCTACATGCCTACATACCTACATACCTACATGCCTACATACCTACATACCTACATACCTACATACATACATACCTACATACCTACATATATACATACCTACATACCTACATACATACATACCTTCATACCTACATACATACCTACATACCTACATATATACATACCTACATACCTACATACCTACATACCTACATACCTACATACCTATATACCTACATACCTACATACCTACATACCTTCATATACCTACATACCTACATGCCTACATACCTACACACCTACATGCCTACATACCTACATACCTACATGCCTACATACCTACATACCTACATGCCTACATACCTACATACCTACATACCTACATACATACATACCTACATACCTACATATATACATACCTACATACCTACATACTTACATACCTACATGCCTACATACCTACATACCTACATGCCTACATACCTACATACCTACATACCTACATACCTACAAATATACATACCTACATACCTACATACATACATACCTACATACCTACATACCTACATACCTATGTGCCTACATACCTACATACCTACATGCCTACATACCTACATACCTACATGCCTACATACCTACATACCTACATGCCTACATACCTACATACCTACATGCCTACATACCTACATACCTACATACCTATATACCTACATACATACATACCTACATACCTACATACCTACATACCTACATACCTACATACCTACATCCATACATACCTACATACCTACATACATACATACCTACATACCTACATACCTACATACCTACATACCTACATATATACATACCTACATACCTACATACATACATACCTTCATACCTACATACATACCTACCTACATACCTACATACCTACATACCTACATACCTACATACCTACATACCTACA
>CAUJBB010000147.1:0-12500 GCA_963082805.1 Hemicrepidius hirtus | reverse complement strand
TACATACCTACATACCTACATACCTTCATATACCTACATACCTACATGCCTACATACCTACACACCTACATGCCTACATACCTACATACCTACATGCCTACATACCTACATACCTACATGCCTACATACCTACATACCTACATACCTACATACATACATACCTACATACCTACATATATACATACCTACATACCTACATACATACATACCTTCATACCTACATACATACCTACATACCTACATATATACATACCTACATACCTACATACCTACATACCTACATACCTACATACCTATATACCTACATACCTACATACCTACATACCTTCATATACCTACATACCTACATGCCTACATACCTACACACCTACATGCCTACATACCTACATACCTACATGCCTACATACCTACATACCTACATGCCTACATACCTACATACCTACATACCTACATACATACATACCTACATACCTACATATCGTCGGCCTAAGATGCAAATGGCCTAAGTCCATTTTTATCAGAAATTGGGTTTGAATGAGATCTGATGAAATATAAGTTAACTGATATAATGGCAATTGGCTTAACTACCGTTTAAACCTAAATTACGCAAAATCCAACAAGTAGCAACTTGCTTAAGTCCAAGATATAAAAGCAAACTGCCTAAGTACCTTTGTTTGCATTGTGAAATGCATGGTGCAACACGTGTGTAATTGTTCATCACAAACGAACCCTTATTAAATATCGGTCTCCTGTAAAATTGTGTTGATGCGAGTTAGGCCATTTGCATCTTAGGCCGACGATATATACATACCTACATACCTACATACTTACATACCTACATGCCTACATACCTACATACCTACATGCCTACATACCTACATACCTACATACCTACATACCTACAAATATACATACCTACATACCTACATACATACATACCTACATACCTACATACCTACATACCTATGTGCCTACATACCTACATACCTACATGCCTACATACCTACATACCTACATGCCTACATACCTACATACCTACATGCCTACATACCTACATACCTACATGCCTACATACCTACATACCTACATACCTATATACCTACATACATACATACCTACATACCTACATACCTACATACCTACATACCTACATACCTACATCCATACATACCTACATACCTACATACATACATACCTACATACCTACATACCTACATACCTACATACCTACATATATACATACCTACATACCTACATACATACATACCTTCATACCTACATACATACCTACCTACATACCTACATACCTACATACCTACATACCTACATACCTACATACCTACATACCTACATACCTACATGCCTATATACCTACATACCTACATACCTAGATACCTACATACCTACATACATACATACCTACATACCTACATACATACATACATACATACCTACATACCTACATACATACATACCTACATACCTACATACATACATACCTACATACCTACATACCTACATACCTACATACCTACATACCTACATACCTACATACCTACATACCTACATACCTACATACCTACATACCTACATACCTACATACCTACATGCCTACATACCTACATACCTACATGCCTACATACCTACATACCTACATACCTACATACCTACATACCTACATACCTACATACCTACATACCTACATACCTACAAACATACATACCTACATACCTACATACCTACATACCTACATACCTACATACCTACATACCTACATACATACATACCTACATACCTACATACCTACATGCATACATACCTACATACCTACATACATACATACCTAAATACCTACATACATACCTACCTACATACCTACATACCTACATACCTACATGCCTACATACCTACATACCTACATGCCTACATACCTACATACTTACATGCCTACATACCTACATACCTACATGCCAACATACCTACATACCTACATACCTACATACCTACATACCTACATACCTACATACCTACATACCTACATACCTACATACCTACATACCTACATACCTACATACCTACATACCTACATACCTACATACCTACATACCTACATACCTACATACCTACATACCTACATACCTACATACCTACATACCTACATACCTACATACCTACATACCTACATACCTACATACCTATATACCTACATACCTACATACCTACATACCTTCATATACCTACATACCTACATGCCTACATACCTACACACCTACATGCCTACATACCTACATACCTACATGCCTACATACCTACATACCTACATGCCTACATACCTACATACCTACATACCTACATACATACATACCTACATACCTACATATATACATACCTACATACCTACATACATACATACCTTCATACCTACATACATACCTACATACCTACATATATACATACCTACATACCTACATACCTACATACCTACATACCTACATACCTATATACCTACATACCTACATACCTACATACCTTCATATACCTACATACCTACATGCCTACATACCTACACACCTACATGCCTACATACCTACATACCTACATGCCTACATACCTACATACCTACATGCCTACATACCTACATACCTACATACCTACATACATACATACCTACATACCTACATATATACATACCTACATACCTACATACTTACATACCTACATGCCTACATACCTACATACCTACATGCCTACATACCTACATACCTACATACCTACATACCTACAAATATACATACCTACATACCTACATACATACATACCTACATACCTACATACCTACATACCTATGTGCCTACATACCTACATACCTACATGCCTACATACCTACATACCTACATGCCTACATACCTACATACCTACATGCCTACATACCTACATACCTACATGCCTACATACCTACATACCTACATACCTATATACCTATATACATACATACCTACATACCTACATACCTACATACCTACATACCTACATACCTACATCCATACATACCTACATACCTACATACATACATACCTACATACCTACATACCTACATACCTACATACCTACATATATACATACCTACATACCTACATACATACATACCTTCATACCTACATACATACCTACCTACATACCTACATACCTACATACCTACATACCTACATACCTACATACCTACATACCTACATACCTACATACCTACATGCCTATATACCTACATACCTACATACCTAGATACCTACATACCTACATACATACATACCTACATACCTACATACATACATACATACATACCTACATACCTACATACATACATACCTACATACCTACATACATACATACCTACATACCTACATACCTACATACCTACATACCTACATACCTACATACCTACATACCTACATACCTACATACCTACATACATACATACCTACATACATACATACCTACATACCTACATACCTACATACCTACATACCTACATACCTACATACCTACATACCTACATACATACATACCTACATACCTACATACATAAATACCTACATACCTACATACCTACATACATACTTACCTACATACATACATACCTACATACCTACATACCTACATACCTACATACCTAAATACCTACATACCTACATACATACATACCTACATACCTACATACCTACATACATACTTACCTACATACATACATACCTACATACCTACATACCTACATACCTACATACCTACATACCTACATACCTACATACCAAAATACCTACATACCTACATACCTACATACCTACATACCTACATACCTACATACCTACATACCTACATACCTACATACCTACATACCTACATACCTACATACCTACATACCTACATACCTACATACCTACTTACCTACATACCTACATACCTACATACCTACATACCTACATACCTACATACCTACATACCTACATACCTACATACCTACATACCTACATACCTACATACCTACATACATACATACTTACATACCTACATGCCTACATACCTACATACCTACATGCCTACATACCTACATACCTACATGCCTACATACCTACATACCTACATGCCTACATACCTACATACCTACATACCTACATACCTACATACCTACATACCTACATATCTACATACTTACATACCTACATGCCTACATACCTACATACCTACATGCCTACATACCTACATACCTACATGCCTACATACCTACATACCTACATGCCTACATACCTACATACCTACATACCTACATACCTACATACCTACATATCTACATACTTACATACCTACATGCCTACATACCTACATACCTACATGCCTACATACCTACATACCTACATGCCTACATACCTACATACCTACATGCCTACATACCTACATACCTACATACCTACATACCTACATACCTACATACCTACATACTTACATACCTACATGCCTACATACCTACATACCTTCATACCTACATACATACCTACCTACATACCTACATACCTACATACCTACATACCTACATACCTACATACCTACATACCTACATGCCTATATACCTACATACCTACATACCTAGATACCTACATACCTTCATACCTACATACATACCTACCTACATACCTACATACCTACATACCTACATACCTACATACCTACATACCTACATACCTACATACCTACATACCTACATGCCTATATACCTACATACCTACATACCTAGATACCTACATACCTACATACATACATACCTACATACCTACATACATACATACATACATACCTATATACCTACATACATACATACCTACATACCTACATACATACATACCTACATACCTACATACCTACATACATACATACCTACATACCTACATACATACATACCTACATACCTACATACCTACATACCTACATACCTACATACCTACATACCTTCATATACCTACATACCTACATGCCTACATACCTACACACCTACATGCCTACATACCTACATACCTACATGCCTACATACCTACATACCTACATGCCTACATACCTACATACCTACATACCTACATACATACATACCTACATACCTACATATATACATACCTACATACCTACATACATACATACCTTCATACCTACATACATACCTACCTACATACCTACATACCTACATACCTACATACCTACATACCTACATACCTACATACCTACATACCTACATACCTACATACCTACATACCTACATACCTACATACCTACATACCTACATACCTACATGCCTATATACCTACATACCTACATACCTAGATACCTACATACCTACATACATACATACCTACATACCTACATACATACATACATACATACCTACATACCTACATACATACATACCTACATACCTACATACATACATACCTACATACCTACATACCTACATACATACATACCTACATACCTACATACATACATACCTACATACCTACATACCTACATACCTACATACCTACATACCTACATACCTACATACCTACATACCTACATACCTACATACCTACATACCTACATACCTACATACCTACATACCTACATACCTACATACCTACATACCTACATACCTACATACCTACATACCTACATACCTACATACCTACATACCTACATACCTACATACCTACATACCTAGATACCTACATACCTACATACATACATACCTACATACCTACATACATACATACATACATACCTACATACCTACATACATACATACCTACATACCTACATACATACATACCTACATACCTACATACCTACATACATACATACCTACATACCTACATACATACATACCTACATACCTACATACCTACATACCTACATACCTACATACCTTCATATACCTACATACCTACATGCCTACATACCTACACACCTACATGCCTACATACCTACATACCTACATGCCTACATACCTACATACCTACATGCCTACATACCTACATACCTACATACCTACATACATACATACCTACATACCTACATATATACATACCTACATACCTACATACATACATACCTTCATACCTACATACATACCTACCTACATACCTACATACCTACATACCTACATACCTACATACCTACATACCTACATACCTACATACCTACATACCTACATACCTACATACCTACATACCTACATACCTACATACCTACATACCTACATGCCTATATACCTACATACCTACATACCTAGATACCTACATACCTACATACATACATACCTACATACCTACATACATACATACATACATACCTACATACCTACATACATACATACCTACATACCTACATACATACATACCTACATACCTACATACCTACATACATACATACCTACATACCTACATACATACATACCTACATACCTACATACCTACATACCTACATACCTACATACCTACATACCTACATACCTACATACCTACATACCTACATACCTACATACCTACATACCTACATACCTACATACCTACATACCTACATACCTACGTACCTACATGCCTACATACCTACATACCTACATTCCTACATACCTACATACCTACATACCTACATACATACATACCTACATACCTACATACCTAAATACCTACATACCTACATACCTACATACCTACTGACCTACATACCTACATACCTACATACCTACATACCTACATACCTACATGCCTACATACCTACATACCTACATGCCTACATACCTACATACCTACATGCCTACATACCTACATACCTACATACCTACATACCTGCATACATACATACCTACATACCTACATACATACATACCTACATACCTACATACATACATACCTACATACCTACATACATACCTACATACATACCTACCTACATACTTACATACCTACATACCTACATGCCTACATACCTACATACCTACATACCTACATGCCTACATACCTACATACCTACATGCCTACATACCTACATACCTACATACCTACATACCTACATACCTACATACCTACATACCTACATACCTACATACCTACATACCTACATACCTACATACCTACATACCTACATACCTACATACCTACATACCTACATACCTACATACCTACATACCTACATACCTACATACCTACATACCTACATACCTACATACATACCTACATACATACCTACCTACATACCTACATACCTACATACTTACATGCCTACATACCTACATACCTACATGCCTACATACCTACATACCTACATGCCTACATACCTACATACATACATACCTACATACCTACATACCTACATACCTACATACCTACATACCTACATACCTACATACCTACATACCTACATACCTACATACCTACATACCTACATACCTACATACTTACATAGCTACATGCCTACATACCTACATACCTACATGCCTACATACCTACATACCTACATACCTACATGCCTACATACCTACATACCTGCATGCCTACATACCTACATACCTACATACCTACATACCTACATACCTACATACCTACATACCTACATACATTCATACCTACATACCTACATACATACATACCTACATACCTACATACCTACATACCTACATACCTACATGCCTACTTACCTACATACCTACATACCTACATACCTACATACTTACATACCTACATGCCTACTTACCTACATACCTACATACCTACATACCTACATACCTACATACCTACATACCTACATACCTACATACATACATACCTACATACCTACATACATACTTACATACATACCTACATACCTACATACCTACATACCTACATACCTACATCCATACATACCTACATATCTACATACATACATACCTACATACCTACATACCTACATACCTACATACCTACATACCTACATACCTACATACCTACATACCTACATACCTACATACCTACATACCTACATACTTACATACCTACATGCCTACATACCTACATACCTTCATACCTACATACATACCTACCTACATACCTACATACCTACATACCTACATACCTACATACCTACATACCTACATACCTACATGCCTATATACCTACATACCTACATACCTAGATACCTACATACCTTCATACCTACATACATACCTACCTACATACCTACATACCTACATACCTACATACCTACATACCTACATACCTACATACCTACATGCCTATATACCTACATACCTACATACCTAGATACCTACATACCTACATACATACATACCTACATACCTACATACATACATACATACATACCTACATACCTACATACATACATACCTACATACCTACATACATACATACCTACATACCTACATACCTACATACATACATACCTACATACCTACATACATACATACCTACATACCTACATACCTACATACCTACATACCTACATACCTTCATATACCTACATACCTACATGCCTACATACCTACACACCTACATGCCTACATACCTACATACCTACATGCCTACATACCTACATACCTACATGCCTACATACCTACATACCTACATACCTACATACATACATACCTACATACCTACATATATACATACCTACATACCTACATACATACATACCTTCATACCTACATACATACCTACCTACATACCTACATACCTACATACCTACATACCTACATACCTACATACCTACATACCTACATACCTACATACCTACATACCTACATACCTACATACCTACATACCTACATACCTACATACCTACATGCCTATATACCTACATACCTACATACCTAGATACCTACATACCTACATACATACATACCTACATACCTACATACATACATACATACATACCTACATACCTACATACATACATACCTACATACCTACATACATACATACCTACATACCTACATACCTACATACATACATACCTACATACCTACATACATACATACCTACATACCTACATACCTACATACCTACATACCTACATACCTACATACCTACATACCTACATACCTACATACCTACATACCTACATACCTACATACCTACATACCTACATACCTACATACCTACATACCTACATACCTACATACCTACATACCTACATACCTACATACCTACATACCTACATACCTACATACCTACATACCTACATACCTACATACCTACATACCTACATACCTACATACCTACATACCTACATACCTACATACCTACGTACCTACATGCCTACATACCTACATACCTACATTC
Source organism: Hemicrepidius hirtus (assembly GCA_963082805.1). Lineage (NCBI taxonomy): Eukaryota > Metazoa > Arthropoda > Insecta > Coleoptera > Elateridae > Hemicrepidius > Hemicrepidius hirtus. Next base: position 3,147 of record CAUJBB010000147.1, on the reverse strand, counting down.
CTACATACCTACATACCTACATACCTACATACATACATACCTACATACCTACATACCTAAATACCTACATACCTACATACCTACTGACCTACATACCTACATACCTACATACCTACATACCTACATACCTACATGCCTACATACCTACATACCTACATGCCTACATACCTACATACCTACATGCCTACATACCTACATACCTACATACCTACATACCTGCATACATACATACCTACATACCTACATACATACATACCTACATACCTACATACATACATACCTACATACCTACATACATACCTACATACATACCTACCTACATACTTACATACCTACATACCTACATGCCTACATACCTACATACCTACATACCTACATACCTACATGCCTACATACCTACATACCTACATGCCTACATACCTACATACCTACATACCTACATGCCTACATACCTACATACCTGCATGCCTACATACCTACATACCTACATACCTACATACCTACATACCTACATACCTACATACCTACATACATTCATACCTACATACCTACATACATACATACCTACATACCTACATACCTACATACCTACATACCTACATGCCTACTTACCTACATACCTACATACCTACATACCTACATACTTACATACCTACATGCCTACTTACCTACATACCTACATACCTACATACCTACATACCTACATACCTACATACCTACATACCTACATACATACATACCTACATACCTACATACATACTTACATACATACCTACATACCTACATACCTACATACCTACATACCTACATCCATACATACCTACATATCTACATACATACATACCTACATACCTACATACCTACATACCTACATACCTACATACCTACATACCTACATACCTACATACCTACATACCTACATACCTACATACCTACATACTTACATACCTACATGCCTACATACCTACATACCTTCATACCTACATACATACCTACCTACATACCTACATACCTACATACCTACATACCTACATACCTACATACCTACATACCTACATGCCTATATACCTACATACCTACATACCTAGATACCTACATACCTTCATACCTACATACATACCTACCTACATACCTACATACCTACATACCTACATACCTACATACCTACATACCTACATACCTACATGCCTATATACCTACATACCTACATACCTAGATACCTACATACCTACATACATACATACCTACATACCTACATACATACATACATACATACCTACATACCTACATACATACATACCTACATACCTACATACATACATACCTACATACCTACATACCTACATACATACATACCTACATACCTACATACATACATACCTACATACCTACATACCTACATACCTACATACCTACATACCTTCATATACCTACATACCTACATGCCTACATACCTACACACCTACATGCCTACATACCTACATACCTACATGCCTACATACCTACATACCTACATGCCTACATACCTACATACCTACATACCTACATACATACATACCTACATACCTACATATATACATACCTACATACCTACATACATACATACCTTCATACCTACATACATACCTACCTACATACCTACATACCTACATACCTACATACCTACATACCTACATACCTACATACCTACATACCTACATACCTACATACCTACATACCTACATACCTACATACCTACATACCTACATACCTACATGCCTATATACCTACATACCTACATACCTAGATACCTACATACCTACATACATACATACCTACATACCTACATACATACATACATACATACCTACATACCTACATACATACATACCTACATACCTACATACATACATACCTACATACCTACATACCTACATACATACATACCTACATACCTACATACATACATACCTACATACCTACATACCTACATACCTACATACCTACATACCTACATACCTACATACCTACATACCTACATACCTACATACCTACATACCTACATACCTACATACCTACATACCTACATACCTACATACCTACATACCTACATACCTACATACCTACATACCTACATACCTACATACCTACATACCTACATACCTACATACCTACATACCTACATACCTACATACCTACATACCTACATACCTACATACCTACATACCTACATACCTACGTACCTACATGCCTACATACCTACATACCTACATTCCTACATACCTACATACCTACATACCTACATACATACATACCTACATACCTACATACCTAAATACCTACATACCTACATACCTACATACCTACTGACCTACATACCTACATACCTACATACCTACATACCTACATACCTACATGCCTACATACCTACATACCTACATGCCTACATACCTACATACCTACATGCCTACATACCTACATACCTACATACCTACATACCTGCATACATACATACCTACATACCTACATACATACATACCTACATACCTACATACATACATACCTACATACCTACATACATACCTACATACATACCTACCTACATACTTACATACCTACATACCTACATGCCTACATACCTACATACCTACATACCTACATGCCTACATACCTACATACCTACATGCCTACATACCTACATACCTACATGCCTACATACCTACATACCTACATACCTACATACCTACGTACCTACATACCTACATACCTACATACCTACATACCTACATACCTACATACCTACATACCTACATACCTACATACCTACATACCTACATACCTACATACCTACATACCTACATACATACCTACATACTACCTACCTACATACCTACATACCTACATACCTACATGCCTACATACCTACATACCTACATGCCTACATACCTACATACCTACATGCCTACATACCTACATACATACATACCTACATACCTACATACCTACATACCTACATACCTACATACCTACATACCTACATACCTACATACATACATACCTACATACCTACATACATACATACCTACATACCTACATACATACCTACATACATACCTACCTACATACCTACATACCTACATACCTACATACCTACATACCTACATACCT